>PITA01022893.1:0-29436 GCA_004023965.1 Spilogale gracilis | reverse complement strand
TTTCATGCCTTCACATTCTCTATGGAGTGATTTAATCTTTTCATCCGTATTCTTCATTGCTTCTTCCAGTCTTTTAAACCTGTTAGTTATAGCACATTTTTAAAGTTCTTAACTCCTGACTACACTATTTGGATCAGTGTTGGGTGCAAGCTTAAAGAATGTTAGAATGTTGAAATATTCTGTATGAATAAAAATGTTAAAAATAAAAAAACTTGGACGCAAAGAATCATTAAATAATTCATGACCAAAAAATTATAGTCATTGAGATTAACATTTTCTTCCTATCCTTGGACATGTTGATGTGTGTATGGAACTTGTAGCCTATATAAATAACTGTATATTGATCAGGGGAAACTTTAAAAATCAGCTTCAGGGAACCTGGGTGGGTGGCTCAGTCAGTTAAGCACTGACTCTTATCAGGGTGATGAGCTAAAACACCACTTCAGGCTCTGCACACAGCAGGGAGTCTGCTTGGGATTCTCTCTCCCTCTGCCCCTCCCCCTCTCTAAAATAATAAATAAATAGTTACTTAAAAAATCAGCTTTTAGCATTAGTATGAGACCCATTTTGAAATCTGCTCTTCGAATTTCCAATGTTCATATTTTTAGATACATTCCAATGAAAGATATATTTTTCAAATTTACCACTTCACTCTAAATATGTATTTCACATGATATTATTTTATTCCTGCCTATATTTTTTTGAGATCACAATGTGAATATTTTCACAAATACTTCTAAATCTCATCTTTTAACAATTCCTTTGTTATTTATTTTCATCCGAATTTCCATTGTGCATCCCAGAATTCTCAAGAATTTTGGGTGGAAATCATCTTCAGTGAAACACTAAATCACATCTATGACTTTAACACCAAGTGCTGTGCTAAATGCTTTGCTCTCCTGAAAATTTGCAAACCGTGTATAGAAAGATTAGTTCTTAGATGTCCCTAACCAGTTAAAACCTATATCAAATACCTGTACTTCCAAACTTCAGTAGGTAACCAAAAATAAGAGAAAGCCCACCTTTCTGAAGGAGAACTAAAATGGAAATGTAAACCATAGGTTATGTTGGCCTCCAACTCTTTCAACAACCTTTGTTCAGCATAGAGAATATGCAATAATATGATTTTCCCTTCCTCCTTCCTTCCTTCTTTCCTTCCTTCTCTCCTTCCTTCCTCCCTCCCTCCCTCCTTTCTTTCTTTCTTTCTTTCTTTCTTTCTTTCTTTCTTTCTTTCTTTCTTTCTTTCTTTCTTTCTCTTCTATTATTTTCTTCATGTAGACACTACAGGATGCAGCAGACAGTTACATAAATACACAGGGGACTTCTCTTAAAATATTTAAATTGGATTATGATCTTTAAAATCTTGAGTAAATTACTTAACAATCTATGACTTCATTTTTCTTGCCTCCATATGAATCTAATAATTTATGACCATTTCTTAATACAAAGTGCTTAGGAGAATCAATAAGAAAAATATATAAATGTGTAGTGCTAAAAAAAATCAAAGGGTCTATCATCACCACTACTTCCTGTTTTTCCAGGACTTTTCTATCTTCTTATGGAATTCTATTGTCAAAATTTTGTTCTCCATTTTTCCATAGTGTTTGTTTTCATACAAATCATTATGTTGAAATAGGTAAGAGCATAGATGATAAAACACGATTCTCAGCCTCATCAGAAGATATTATTAGTAGCCAAACTCCAGTACTGGTTGGTTCCTGGAAGGTTTCCCTGTCTAACTAAGAGTGTAGCTCTGTCTCCTGTTCTATGTAGATGCTTGTGTGTAAAAAAAAAAATGTGTTTTTTGCTTATATTAAAAAAATTCATATCATCTGCCTGTGTCTGCTGTTAATCCTAATATGTTATAAATATGTTCAGTGGGGCACCTGGGTGGCTCAGTTGGTTAAGCGACTGCCTTCGGCTCAGGTCATGATCCTGGAGATCCGGGATCGAGCCCTGCATGGGGCTTCCTGCTCAGCGGGAAGCCTGCTTCTCCCTCTCTCAGTCCCTCTGCTTGTGTTCCCTCTCTCGCTGTGTTTCTCTCTGTCAAATAAATAAATAAAATATTTTTTAAAAAAGTTCACATATTACTTCATTATAAAGCATTACCTCTTTCATACTGATGTTGTATCATGTGCCTCACATTCATCTTGGAAATAACAGAACACTGCTTTGTAGCCATGGAGAATTAGGGAGGCATGTTGTGATGAAAAAAGAGGAACATACTAAGTTTTAATTATAGAACTATTTCTATAGAGAACAAAAAATGTTTAAGAACTTCCAAATTTCACTCCAACATGAAAGAATTTTGAAATGCCTTTCCCATTCTCATAAGAAAGGCTAAACAAATTGAAACACAGTACTTATTCTTAAAATCATCAAAGAATTGAGGTCACAGGGAAAAGCACTTCTAAAAAACCTAGGGAGAAATACAGATGCAAAGAATCAGAGCTACAGGGAACAGAGCCCGAATGCAGAAGCTTGCCTCTGGAGTCAGTACCCGTAGGAACACCTAAACCATAACTGATGAATTGCTGGAGGTTCAATGTGGATTAACTTGAGAGTTAAAAAATCTCCAAGGTTGAGAGTGATTTTTAAGCGGGGACCCTATGTTTAGATCTAAGATACATTTACTCATGCTTCTAGCAGAGTGAAGGGAAAGGACCCAGTATGAAATATGGACAAGAGTGTTCTGTTCAACCTCTGTTCTCTGGAGGAAAAAAAAAAAAAGTCCAACCCATGACAGAAATTACTTTACCGAAGCTTTATATAACATGGGAAAGAGCAATTAGCCAACTCTGGGCCCGCTGACCTCCTAGTCTCACATAAAGGGAGGAGAAAAAGAAGTGAGGAAGTAAAGGGCGCCTGGGTGGTTCAGTGTGTTAAAGCCTCTGCCTTCAGCTCAGGTCATGATCTCAGGGTCCTGGGATCCAGGCCCTCATCTGGCTCTCTGCTCAGCAGGGAGCCTGCTTCCTCTTCTCTCTCTGCCTGCCTCTCTACCTACTTGTGATCTCTCGCTCTCTCTGACAAATAAATAAATAAAATCTTAAAAAAAAAAAAAAAAAAGAAGTGAGGAAGTCAAGGCACTCTTCAGAAAATTACAGCCCAGGGACTGTGGTCCACTAAAATGATGAACAAACAAAAATAAAAAACCAGAAACTTAATTATAGAATACTTCCTCTATCTGGTATCTAGCCACCATGTCAAAGACTCCAGAATAATAACAGTGTGTACAGATAAGGGTGTAGTAAGACAGACTCTATTTGAGAAATAATTCCTAAGGAAACCCAAAGACAAATGGGGAGGAATAAAGAAAACAAACAAACGAGAATACTAGATGAAATTGTATTCTCTGTAATTCTATAGATAAAAGAAATATTTAACAGAGTCTAACTTTTAACCAGGTGATGTGGACTGAATTGTGTTCCCCCCAAAAATTATTATGTTGCAGCTTTAACACTCAATGCAACTGTATGTGAAGATAGGGAATTTAAAGAGGAAATTAAGGTAATGATAAGAGAGGATCCCTAATTCAATGTGACTGGTGTTTATCAGATAAGGAAGAGACGCCAAGGATAGGCACACATAGAAGAGAGACCACACAGGAAACAGGGAGAGTGTAGCCTTCTGCCAGCCACAGACAGAGTCTTTAGCAGAAACCAAACCTTTTGAATACCTTGACCTAGGACTTCTGGCCTCCAGAACTATATAAAAGTCTTAAAATGTTGTTTAAGTCCCTTAGTCTGTTGTATTTTGTATGGCTGCAATAGCAGACTAATATAGAGACAAACATAAAAATCTCACACTAAAGGCTTATGTATGTCAGATTCCATGTCCTGATACATTATGCCCAGCTTCCAACAACTTCCAGGCATGCTAAGGGTTATGGAAGTAAATAAAAAAAGAAAAGAAAAGACAAAAATAAGCACTACAGAAAGACTCAGATATAGCAGAGAATTTTGAATTATCAGACCAGGTATTTAAAATAACTATGATTGGGACACCTGGGTGGTTCAGTTGGTTAAACATCTGCCTTTAACTCACGTCACGATCCTGGAGTCCACAGATCAATCCCACATTAGGCTCCCTGCTCGGCAGGGGATCTGCTTCTCTCCCTCCTTTTGCTTTGTCCCTTGCTCATGCTCACTCTCTCTCACCCATTCTTTCTTTCTCAGATGAATAAACAAATCTTTAAAAAAACAAAATAAAATAGCTATGATTA
Organism: Spilogale gracilis; assembly: GCA_004023965.1. Taxonomy (NCBI): domain Eukaryota; kingdom Metazoa; phylum Chordata; class Mammalia; order Carnivora; family Mephitidae; genus Spilogale; species Spilogale gracilis. The sequence continues at coordinate 25,214 of PITA01022893.1, read as the reverse complement.
ATATGCTACAGGTAATGCATGAAGAGAGAATGAAATTATGAGAATAAAAATGAAATGCTGTAAGTTAAAAACACTGTCTTTCTTTGATGGACTCACTAGTTAGTAGACTAGGAAAACTAAGAAAATAATAAATGAGCTTAAAGATATTTCAACTGAGACTTCTCAAATTAAAATGTGAAGAGGAAAAAAAAAAAAAAAAACAAGGAAAAAAGATCCCAAAACTTAAAAATAATCACAAAAGATGTGTCATACACATAGTAAGGATACCAGAAGAAGAAAAAGAAGAAAAAAGGAACAGAAGAAATATTTGAAATGATAGTGGCTGAACCTTATCCAACATTAATGACAGGCACAAAACCAGAGTGTAAGAAGCTGACAACATCAAGTAGAATCAAGTCCAAATATCTACACCTAGGCATATCATATCCTAACTTCAAAATAAGAGATAAAGAAAATTTTGAAACAAACTGGGCTGTGAGGTTGGGGAGCTAGTGGAGACAACTTATCTAAAGAGGAGGAAGGATAAGAATTACATTAGACCTCTCTTTACAGACTGTTCAAGCATGGATAAAATGGAATTAAATATATATTTTTTAAATGTTAAAAGAAAAACCCAGCATAGAATACTATATCCAGGGAAATTATTTTTCAGAATTCAACAATAAATAATTTATCAGGGAAAAAAAAATCTAAAGGACCATGATACAAGTAGACTTGCCATGTAAAAAAAGTTAAAATAAGTCTTTCAGAAATCATGAATATGATACAGGTCAGAAAATTGGTTCTAATTGTGCCTGGGTGGTTCAGTTGTTAAGCGGCTACCTTCAGCTTAGGTCATGATCCCAGAGTCCCGGGTTCAAGCCCTGCATTGGACTCCCTGCTTGACAGGAAGTCTGCTTTTCCCTCTCTCACTCTCCCTGCTCGTGTTCCCTCTCTAGCTGTGTTTCTCTCTGTCAAATAAATAAATAAGAGTTTTTTTAAATAAAAGAAACTTGGATCTACATAAAGAAGAGTACTTGAGAAGGAAAAAATGAATGTGAAATAAGGCATTTCATTTTTCTTATTTTTAACTGATTCAGTAGATTTTTTTCCCAAATAACAATGGAAGCAGTGTGTTTGTTAAAATATACAAGTAACTTATATATTTTAATATACAACTAACACTAATATAAGACATAGAGGAAGAAAATGGGAATTCTTTGCTGTAAGATATTTACACTTACATGATACTTACATGAAGTTACAGTATTATTTGGACTTCGTTGTCAATGTATATTGCAAACCCTAAAGGGATGACTTAATTTTTAAAGTATAATTGTCATGCAAAGTGAGGAGAGAAATAAAATTGTATAAAATGTTTAGTTAAAGTAGAGAAGGTAAAAAAAAATACTGAAATACTGAATGACATTAAAAAAAAAAGAAGAAAGCACAGTGTCTTGCCTATGTGTCACAGTCTGCTGAGAATTGGACTCTTGGTTTTAGTTCAAGTCATGATCTCAGAGTCATGGGGTTGAGCCCTGCCTCAGGCTTCCCATTCAACATGGAGTCTCGTTGAGATTCTCTCTCCCTCTCCATCTGCCCCTCCCACTCATGCTCTCTCTTTCTCTCTCTAAAATAAATAAATCCTAAAAAGAAGAATAGAGACAGAATAGGAAACATATATTATATATACTATATATTAATCTAAATATATCAGTAATCCCTTTATAACTTCAAAAATATTTAAAGTGATTATTGATATATATTGATATTTATATATCTACATATAAAAATAATTAAAAATGAGGATTAAAAAAGACACAACTATATCATGTACACACACATCTCAAATATAAAGAGACAAAATATTGAAAGCTAAAGGAATGGAGAAAGATATAGCATAATAATACAAATCTAAAAAAAGCTGAAGTACTTATATTAATTTCAGACAAAGCTGATTTCAAAACAATGAAATTTATAAGGGAGTATAGAAGGCCATTATATGATGATAAATAGGTTACTTCTCCAGTAAGTAATGTGTATGTTCCTAATAACAAGGAATTGAAATAAATTATGTGAGGCAAGAGTAATAGAACTTAAATGAGAAATAAAGAAATCCACTATTTCTGAGACTTTAACAAAGTTCTATCAATAATAGACAGGAATCAGTAAGGGCATATTTTAACTGAACAGCATCATTAATCAACTGATCTGACTTACATTTATAGACTATTACATTGAACAACAGTAAAAGATACAGTTTTTTCATATGAATCATTCATCAAGATAGATTGCATTCTTCACCAACAATTTCAAAGGACAGAAGTTATACAAAGTATAGCCACACAGACCACAGTGAAATTAAATGGAAATCAATGACAGAAAGATGGTTGGAAAATCCTCAAATATTTGCAGACAAAACATGACACTTCTAAATAATACATAGGTCAAAGAGGAAACCTCAAAAGAAATTAAAAATATTTTGAAATGAATTAAAATAAAATGCAACCTATAAAAATGTGGGGGTGCAATAAATGCAGTGCTTAAGAGGGAATTCATATCATTGAATACAAATATTAGTAAAGCAGGAAGATCTAAAATCAATAATCTAAGCTTTCATTTTAGGAAACTTGAGAATGAGAACCATTGTCAATCTAAATCAATCAGAAAGAATAAAATTTGGACCCAAATTAATAAAACTGAAAAGAGGAAAACAGAAAGTTAATGAAACCAGAGCTGGTTTTTGAGAAGATCAATATAATTGATAAATTGCTAGCCAGGTTAACAAAGAAAAGAGATGAGAGAGTGAGAGAGATAGAAAATAGACAACACACACACACACACACACACACACACACACACACACACCCTGATATCAAAAATAAAAGAGAGACCATCACTATAGATGTCATGAATGAACATTAATAAGTCAATAATGGAATATTATCAACAGGTCCTGTTCAAAAATTTAATAACTTAGATGAAAAGGACCAATTCCTTGAAACACAATTGACCAAAATTCACACAAAGAGAAATAGATATTCTGAAGATGCCAATCTCTATTAAGGAAATCTAATCAATATCATAACCATCCAAAGCAGAAAGCACCAGGGCCTGAGGATTTCATTAGTGAATTCTGCCACGCATTTAAGGAAGAAATTATAGCAATTCTATATAATCAGTTCTAGACAATAGAAACAGAGAGAACACTTCCTAACTCATTCTATGAAGCCATCATTAATTACCAAAATAACAAACGTCATTACAAGAAAGAAAAACTACAGATGAGTATCTCTCATGGACATAGATACATAAATATTAGCAAATTGATTCCACCAGTGTATACATAGAATTATAATCTCCATTAAGTGATATTTATCACATATGCAAGACTAATTCAACCTCTGAAAATCAATTAATCCATCACATCAGTAGGCTAAAAAAATATGTCATATGATCATATCATAGGTTCAGAAAAAGCAACTTTCAAAATCCAACATCCACTCATGATAAAATTCTTAACAAACTAATAATGGGAAATTCCTTAACTTAATAAATAACATCTCAAAAAAACCTACAAGTAGCATCATAACCAATAGTGAGAAAACAAATGTTTTCTTTTTTTTCCTCTTTTTTCTTTAAAAGAATTATTTATTTTGTTTATAATTGTTAAATTTTTAATTTAATTTTATTTTTTCAGTGTTCCAAAATTCCTTGTTTATGTACCACACTTAGTGCTCCATGCACTACATGCCCTCCTTAATACCCACCACCAGGCTCACCCATCCCACCACTCTTCCCTCAAAATCCCTCAGTTTGTTTCTGAGAGTCACAGTCTCTCATGGTTCTTCTGCACCTCCAATTTCTCCCAATCCCTTTTTCCTTTCCTTCTCCTAATGTCCTCCATGTTGTTTCTTATGTTCCACAAGTAAGTGAAACTATATGATAATTGACTTTCTCTGCTTGACTTATTTTACTCAACATAATCTCCTCCAGTCCCGTCCATGTTGATACAAAAGTTGGGTCTTTATCCTTTCTGATGGTTGAGTTATATTCCATTGCATATATGGACCACATCTTTATCCATTCGTCCGCTGAAGGGCATCTTGGCTCTTTCCAGTTTGGCGATTGTGAATATTGCTCCTATGAACATTGGGGTACATATGGCCCTTCTTTCACTACATCTGTATCTTTGGGGTAAATACCCAGTAGCGCTTGCATGATCATAGGGTAGATATTTTAACTTTTTGAGGAATCTCCACACTGTTTTCCAAAGTGGCTGCACTAACTTTGCATTCCCACCTATAGTGTACGGGAGTTCCCCTTTCTCCACATCCTCTCTAACATTTGTTGTTTCCTGTCTTGTTAATCTTTGCCATTCTAACTGGCATAAGGTGGTATACAAATGGCTAGCAGACACATGAAAAAATGTTTATCATCTTTAGCCCTCAGGGGAATTCAAATCAAAAGCTTTCCTTCTAAGATCAGGAAAGAAGCAAAGAAAACCTGTCTCACCACACTTACTCAACAGCATACTGGTGGTCCTAACTAATGCAGTAAGACACTGTAAATAACTAAAAGGCATGCATATTGGAAAGGAAAAGATAAAATTCTCATTCACAAATTATCTGTCTGCTTTTTTAAGTCCCAAATAATTGACCAGAACTCTCCTATAAATTATGTTATTATAGGAAGTTTGCAAGATAAAAACTTAGTATAAAAATGTCCATTGTTCTCTTAGGTACCAGCAATGAATAATTAAAATTTAAAATAAAAATCACAACCTAATTGATATTAGCACCAAAAAATAATGAAATACTCAGATGTAAATCTAACAAAGGTGTATTTATATGAGGATAACTATAAAACCATAATGAAAATCAAAGGATCTAAATAAATTAATATTTTATGTGTATACAGAGTAAGCAATATTTTTTAGATGTCAGTTCTTTCCACTTGATATACAGATTCAACTGAACCTTTATCAAAGTCCAACCAAGTTAATTCATCAAAATGGACCAATTGATTCTTAAATTTCTATGGGAAGGCAAAAGACCCTGGATAACCAATATAATCCTGCAAAAGAAAAATGAAACTTAAGGACTGACATTACAGATCTCAAGATAGTTTCAGTGATCAAGATATTATGGAATCAGTGAAAAAAGTAGACAAAGAAAGAAGAAACCACAAAACTACAAAATGTAGACAAAATCAAGTGTGACTTCGGAATTGGCAAAGAGTTATAGATATAACATCAAAAATACAGTCCATGAAATAAAAGTTTGATATTTTGTACATGATTAAAATTTATAACTTTTGGTCTAGGGAAGACTATTAAGAGAATAAAAAGACTTAATACAATATTTGCAAAACACATATGATACAGGGCTTTTATCCAAAGTATACAAAGAACTCTTAAAATTAAAAAATCAATAAAAAATCAACCCAATTTAAAAATGGGAGAAAGATCAGAACAGATACCTCATGAAAGGAAATATACAGATATCAAATAATTACATGAAATGTTCAACCTAGTATATCATTAAAGAATTGCAAATTAAAACAACAATGTGATTTTGAAATGACTAAATTCCTATCAAACTCTTACTCCTGGTCAAATGAAAAATACTCCAGCCACTTTGAGAGACATTTTGGCAGTTCCTTGCAAAACTAAGTATAGTCTCACCATATGGTACTATCCTACATTTGTGACCATAGGTATTTATCCAAATGAGCTGAAAACAGAAAAACCTGCACATTAATGTTTACATAAATTTTATCCATAGTTTCCAAATAGAAACAACGAAGATTCCCTTCCATAATTGAATAGATAAACAAACTACTACATCTAATCAATGGAACATTATTCAGTGGTAAAAAGAAATGAGATATTGAGCCACAAAAAGACATGGAGAAAACTTAAATGCATATTCCTTAGTAAAAGAAAAAAGTCAATCTTAAAGGGTGCTTACGCATTATTCCAGGTTTATGATATTTTGGAAAAGACAAAACTATAGAGACACTGATTGTCAGGATATGTTGATGGGGAAGGATGAATCAGCAGAACACAGGGGTTTTAGGGCAGTGAAACTACTCTGTAAGATACTATAATGATAGGTGTGTGTCCTTATGCATTTGTCAAAACCCACAGAATTGTACAACAGAAAGAGTGAACCCTGATGTAGTTTATAAGCTTCAGTTAATTACAGTGTATCCATATTGGTTCATCAGTTGTAACAAATATACAGCACTAATGCAAGATGTTAATAATAGTGAAGCTGTAAGAGGGGGAAGAAAAGGGAGTATATGTGAACTTTCTGAAGTCTGTTCAATTTTATGTACACCTAAAACTGTGTCAAAAATGCCCATTAAATTAAAAACAAAAACAAAAAGTATTCCAGGCTGATGGGCTGGAAGGACCCAAGGCAGCTAAAGTTAGAATGAAGAATTAGATGCCTAGCAGAGCAGGACCAAAGACAAACTAATTGGAAGTAAGAATTCCAGATCATGAAAGAAAAATTCACCCTCTTGCAAGGAAAGAGTGAGTAGGAGTAATTTACAACATCTAAATTTCATGCATATTCTCTCATGCAATTCTAATGATCTTCTGATATGGTATATTTCTGATTTCTCAGTTGATTAAGCTAAGGTTAATATTAACTAACTTGTCCAGTATCACCTAAATAATAAGTAGTGAAGACAGAACTTATTCTACATTCTCCTGTGATCTAGTGATCGTCATACAAGTGACGTTATTCTAAGATAATGGTAAGGGAATTATTTTCTACTAAGAACTATACACACTCACATGCCTATGTGTGCATGTGGAAATGGACGTGGAGAGAGAGGAAAAGCACCAATCTCAAGTTTGCCTTAAAAGAAGCTCTAATTTGCTTGATTTGCTCTAATGATTTATTTCTTTTCATATATTGGAAGAAAGTAAGGCCCTGGGTTGGCCTAAGGAGGATAATTTTGGATAAAATTGAAATATTTGTATAAAAACGTATGAAGAATTTTTTCTCTTCAGTCAGTGATGCTGGAGAGGCGGGTAAGGCATCCAGTACATGGAAGACATTGAGTGGACTCCTTATGCATGAATGAAAGAATCTGGTTGTGATCCAGAACAGGTCAAATTCACAGAAAGTGGAGGTCATAGGAAAGGATTTCATATCAGGATCAGGAATTCAATTGTTTTAGAGACTCAAACTAAGGGTAACCCCCCACATGAGGACATCAGTGGCATTTGCAGGAAGTGTTTGAACACTGAGCAGTGTCGGATGTGGTATGGAGGCTTCTGATACTCAATTCTGATATGAAAGTAGTGGTTATACACAGAAGACAGGAGAACTTAGGGTCATCCTTGTGGCATACTCTTGACTTCCAAATTTACTGAAAGCATATTACTTTAATTTGCTCTAAGCCATGGACAGAAGCATTTCCTTCTGCTATCTTTGAATAAATCCCAAAGTTTTCATTCACCTTTCACAAATACATATACATAGAAGTGAATTTAAGATATTCATATACAACCATAAAGACAGGTTTTTCTGTCTTTTCTGCTATTTTGCATAATACATTGGAGCCTAAACAGGATAAGGACACATATTTTTGTTGTTTTGTTCCCTGCTGTATTTACAATGCCTAGAAATGGACAGAGTTGTTAAGTAAATATTCATCAAATGACACTATGTGTTAGGTTGTTTCTCTTTTTAAACTCTATATTCTTGAGTGTCTCTTCCAAAGGAACACAATCTATTAGCAAGATCAATTTTTTTTCTCCCCCTTACTGAAGCTCTGATTTTTCATGCAGGGTCTAAAAATTGAAGCCATTTCTTCTTAGCTCATATCAATTGGAAAGATCCAAATCAAAATGGAACTGACATATTTGTTAACAAATCACAAGTAGACTGGAATTAACCACAACCCCGCCAAAGCTGTATTTTTTTTACACCTTAACACATGTTCAGAATGACTCTTGTTGAAAAGAGTCAAAAGAGAAATTACTTTAAAAATCGGAGATCAGGATTTTACAACTCAACATACAATGAAACACATGTGCTGGGTAAAAGGTCCCATTTTGTCTCATCATTTTAACTTCTATGATCATATTGAACATGAAATGAATGAACCAGATCCTGCAGTATCTTGCTTGATGGTTACCTACTAGTGTCTCTAACTTTGTTAAAATTATTTTGAAAGGAAAATATTTGCAAACACAAATTACCAAGACTAAAAAGGCACTTTCTTTTTCCTTCTTTTGAAATTGGTGTTAAGGCACAATTCAGTTGCAGATTGGTAAGGTAATACCATATGGTGAGAGGTTATAGGAGTTCTATGGTAAGATTCGACTTCACCAACAATTATTTCCTAAGTACTAATAATACTTTACACATGTGTGGTACTTTCCAGTTTTCAATGTCCTTTTGCATTTGATTCTTATAACTCAGTAAGTATGGCAGAGCAGATTTTATTACAATAGAGACTCAGAAAAGTTAATAAGTATTGGCCTAATATCACATTAAAAAGTGGTAAGGCCAGGTTAGGCCTTGCCTTATAAGGGTAAGAATATTCACAATTGAATCTCATGTTCCTGAAATATTATGCTATTATTTTGTATAAAAATTCATTTAAAATAAATGTTATTACAATTTCAAACAAGGTGATGATCACGGATATTTGTGTAATTATAATAATAACAAAAATAATTATATTTATTGAGACCCAGGACAGGTCTCCTAATTGTAAACTGCAAATATGAAAACAAACAGTGTGTTAAATACAGAGCACATGAGGATTATCCTATGTAATTTTCTGGACATCCTCATAAGGTAGATGCTAGTGTTATCTCAATCTTATAGATAAAGGTATTGAAGCTGAGACTATAATTGATTTTACAGAAGGTCATAAAGCTTCTTATGAGGTAGACCCAGGACTCGAATTCAGGCAAAATGCCAGGTCTTAGTCAACAGGTAATTCTGTCTTCTGAATCCAACTTTTAGTTACATATCTCCTCTTCATGTATCACATGGATGTGATTATAAGTCCTACTTACTAGGAATAGCATTAATAAGAAAATGGTTGAAAAATCATTTGTAAACTGTGAATATGAAACAAATGTCAGTGTTTATGAATTAAAAGTCAACTTTTGGGGTTGTTTGTCAGTGATATTTCTTTTCCCTTCTTTTCCATTTTTCTTTTTGGTCTGGTTGATGGCTTTGCTGTGCCAATGAGCATAGGTGACAGACTTAGGTTTCCTGAGTTCCAGTCAGCTTCCCTATGTCCTCGATACAGCTCCCAGCCAGCAGCTTCCCATTAAGTGTAGTTGTGAATTAATGAATATAAATCCATCATCATTGATTAAAAGAAAGTCAGTGGTGTTGTTATATTGAGAGTGGGCTGTTCACGTTATAGTTGTGTATTACTTGTTTTATATTTTCATCTAAGTTATTCTTTAATAACTCTGAAACTTTAGAACTCGTTGTTTATAACATGTGAAAATCTTCATCGTTGTTTTTTTTCCCCACAAATTTGTTAAAAAGAACCTACACATTCAAGTTAAATATGGTGAGCTGTCATCAGCTTCTAATTGTAGAATAAGAGTTCTCAGGAAAATTGGACAGTGGAACAAATCACTTATGGCACTTTATTTTTTTCCACGCTTTTGGATCTGAATCTATGTTGACAGGGCGACTTAACATTAGCTTTATACTCATAGAAGAATGTGGCCCTATTTGCATTTGTTGCCATTTTTTTTTCTTGCCCCAAATGCAGAAGTTTACCTTGCAATAAGACCACTAAAAATGAAAACTGAGATCATAAAATGCCTCTTTTTATAAAAATGTTGTATAACAACTCTCACTGAGAAATTAAGACAAATGACATGTGGCAAAACCTAATCAACATATAACTAAATGTCTTATCTCTTTGTCATCATCTATTAACCTAGTTCATTTTCTCCTTTTCTCCCAAGTTTAGTATTCGTTACCTTGTGGCTGCACACATGTTGGTGATCAGCTAATTTATGCCTTATGTTGTGTATAGAATTTAACGTCTGCCAATAATTACAGTGGTAGACAAACTAGAGATTTTTCACTTCTCAGCTAAAAACTAACCATGTGTTCTGCTTTAAAGCAATGTGGTTTTATTTTATGAATTTTATGCAAGAAAAATAAAAAGAAAATCAGAACTGTGAAATTTGCCATTATTCATGAAAAAATATCTGTTGGAAACTTGAGCCTCAAAGAAAGGGAGTAAGATTTTTTTTTCTTTTTTTTAATTTGGCTTTAACACTAGATATGTGCACAGAGAAGATGATATTAGAGTCTAAAGATCCCATCTTTATGTCACATTTTAAGGTGATTGTTCAATGCTGGCTAATGGGAATACTGTTACTTAAAAGACCTGTTACTGGTTTCTCATTTGAACTCCTTACTTACAGATGAAATTGGAAATTTCAAGCCCACTTAAAATTTGACAAGCTACAAAGATCTCACAGAAGCTTATTCTTTTAGTCAAACATATCAGTATTTCAAACATGCAGTCCAAAGAAAGAAAATGTTATTTTGATATTAAATTGAATTTTAAAATAATTTCAAAAATTAATGCATACCAGTTTATTTTTGAAAGCCAGTTGATTTATGCCTGTCTTCATATATAGTCAGTATACATATGTTTAATAACTATTAATTTAATTGTCTAATGAAATATAGTCTTTTTTCACCTGAATTATAAAGAGATAATTTTATGCTTATGTTAAAAAAAAACAAAAGGTGTCAAAGAATTTAGGAGCAAATGAAAGATTTTTATTAACAATTTTATTTCATTTATTTCTCTTCACATAACAATATTTTATCTTTTTTGTTTCCTTTTTAAAAGATTTTATTTATTTATTTGACTGAGAGAGAAAGCATGAGTAGGCAGAGAGGCAGGCAGAGAGAGGAGGAAGCAGGCTCCCCACTGAGCAGAGAGCCCTATGTGGGCCTGGATCCCAGGACCCTGAGATCATGACCTGAGCTAAAGGCAGAGGCTTAACCCTCTGAGCCACCCAGATGCCGCACATAACAATATTTTAGAATATCTTACCTTATTTACTGAAATTTCAACATTTCTTTTCAAGCTTTCTTTTCTTTCTAAGTTGTTTCTTTGTCCTCTCTGTTATTTTGATCTCTGCTTTGCTTTTCATTCTTGGAAAGCTAAATATATTAAAAGACAACTGATATTTGCAATGTAGAAAAGCTATAGCATTCAGTAACTTTCAAGTTATTTGTATTATGCACTATTTATAAAGATTTTTTCATTAGTAATTGCATTTTATTACTCTGTTAGGTTGAGTATGAGTTATGCTGCTGCTATAAAGCAACTCTGAAATACTGTGTTCCAATATAGAAAAAAATATTTCCCTCCTATGTAACAGTCTAAATTGGCAGAAAAGTTCTGCCGTTTTTACTACTAGAATTCCAATGTTGCCTTTCCCAAAGCACCTGGGGAAAAAGTCTTTGTCTTCAAAATGATGGCATCAAAGCTGCTCACAACAAGATTTCCTGACATATAGTCAGCCTAAATGCGTACGCATGGTCATACCTGCTTACAAGTCAGTGAAAATATAGTCACTCATTGGGTTAATTAGGGAGTTTTATTACAAAGAAAAAAATTGAGAGAATGGGTACTAACCAACACTTAACAGTCCACCCACAAAAGAATATTTGTCTTCAGTGTCGAGAAAAATGACTGCTTATTTGCTTATAACACTCCATAACTCAAGGTAATACCATTTAATATCTCTGAAGAATATTAATAAATAAAAGATTTATTTCTCTAAAATGTTTTACATGGTGAGAAAGAAGAATTAAAGCTATTTTTTCTTATTTTTCTCTTTCTTTTTTTCTGTTATGATTTACATTCTTAAAATAGAAGCAATGTGGTATTCTCAAAATTGTAGCATATATTTTAATCTATTTCCCAATAAACCAATATTGATTCACAGGTAATGGAAAGAATTAAGACACTCATTTTGAGCTTAATTTTCAAACATAGATCTACTAGAGATGTTACAAATCTTTTCATCAAAATTTCATTTAGAGAAATGTAGTATTTAAATATGGCTTTATTAATATCATTAATACTATTATGAGCTATGTTGGATAAAAATCTATACACAAAACAAAAATTGTCAAAAATAAATTATCACTACTGGCAAATTCTTCAACAAAAGACAATAAAATACATACTTAGCAAACCACTAAAAATCTAAGCTTTTTAAAGAGCATTATCAGCTTTTTAATGTTTATTAATGTACTACAATTATATGACATACTTTCTCCAAAAGTAATCATACTTCACATGTAAGCATTTTGAGTAGTTTATGATGTAGATTTATTACTACAATCTCTGACTTTCTATTTTTATTCATGTAGATTTTTTAGATCTGTAACTAATACTAGATCCACAAAAAAAACTACATAAAATTGCTAATAAAACTTATACATTTTCACTATACATATTCATAACACTGTCTGACAATTATAAAATGTTTAATTTTCTCTAGGATGAATAGAGGAACAAAATATTTAATTTTTTCCCAGTAAAACAGTCTTTTACAAATTTTGAATCATCAGGTATGTTTCATGTTTACATATAATTACAAAGAAGGAATCCTGAGATTTTTTTAAAAACTAACTTTTTTTAGGGCACCTGGGTGGCTCAGTGTGTTAAAGCCTCTGCCTTCGACTCAGGTCATGATCTCAGGGTCCTGGGAGTGAGGCCCGCATTGGGCTCACTGCTGGGGAGGGACCCTACTTCCGCCTCTCTCTCTGCCTGCTTCTCTGCCTACTTGTGATCTCTCTCTATCAAATAAATAAATAAATTTTTTTAAAAAAAACCTAGTTTCTTTTAAAATTAAAATTTTCTTTCATGTGTATACTACTCCAAATCATCAAATTCTCCATGACTGTAATTAATAACAAATTATACCTAAAGTTATTTCTGTGCAGAAAACTTATGAGGAAAATATGTAATGTTATTATAATTTTTGGTGTGTCTTATTTAATTAAGCCCAATAATAAGATATAATTAAATAATAAGGCATTTTTTTTTCAATTTGTTGTTCCTAGAAACAGAAAAATGAAAAAAAAAAGTAGATGGTCTTCCTATTGCAACTGCTGAAAGATTTTTTCTTAATTTCAAGTTGTTTTTTGATACACACATGGCATCTCTTATGGACACTAAAACAGAGATGCCTTATAATTTCTCAAAACTGAATGTGGATATTTTCAAATACTCTGTCATTATTTCATTTTTCTTATTTAAAAAAATTGGACAAAACAAAGTCTAATAAGCTTAGTAGTGTTATTTACTCAGGAGAAATAACAAATTTAATTTATAATCTTGAAACCCTGCTGAAAGGAAAATTACAACTCCTAACTGATTAATTCAGAAATAATGTAATTTTAGTTTGAAACTAAGGAAAATTATTCATTCATTCTACACTATATTTCATTCATCTGCTATTTAAGATTGTAGCTACTGATTTTATTTATAGATGACATGAGTTAAATTTATATAAGAAAATTCAATGATTGCTTCAGAATATGGAATTTCAATTACTGTGTCTCAGAAATCACACACTTATGAATACAAAACTTTAAGTTTCAAATGCTTGTCATATTTTTCTACTCCCAACACATATTTAACAATTCTATTATCTAATTCAGAGGTACACAATAGTATAAGGGAAGGAAATGATTATTTTTATAATATTAATTTTTCAAATAGCATGTATAGTTACTAATAACATATGGTATAAACAAGGAGGGAAGGGGAATGGTAAGTGTAAATATTCCTAGAAGAAAAATTTAAAACAAAAATGTATTATGATATAGTTTAAAATTGTACTTCATCCATTCACTTACAATCACATTCTGAGTTGATATTTATACCCCTCTAGGAACAAAGGTCAGCCTAGCCCTGGGTTATTAGGGCAAGATACACTGTCAAGAAAGTCTCTGTGAACTGTGGTGAGCACTATGACTATTGCAGGAGGCAGCAATGATTTCATGACTAGGTTGAAGGGGGATATCTTCCATGGCAAAACATAATGATTTCCTGAACTTGGGCAGAAATAGCAGAATGAAAAGGAAGCTAAATAAAAACAGTAAAAACCTGTACTCGGTAACTAATTATGTATAGGATTGGAGAAAGAAAAATGTGAAGATGACTCTAAATTTTCCTTTTGACGACTGGGGAGATGTTAAATATCATAACTGGATAATATGCTATTAAAATAACAATCAAAAACTGGGAGAAGAATCATTTTGTCAATCATACTAATTCTAGCTTTTGTCGGTCTTCACGATCAATCTTTGCTATTGCTGCTGGATTAAGTTTATTTAACTGTAATTTTAATCATGCTATATACTTTAACATGCCCACTTAACTGTTCATAAAGTCTGAACTATGCTGATTTTCAAGACCCTATGTGATTCAGTCAACTCACTTCCCAGCCTTATTTGCTATAAACATGTCTCTGTTGATTCTGTGCTCCCATCGTACCAAACAGCTAGAATATACCTGTCCCTGTGGAAGGTGTAATAGATATTTTAAACTTAACATGCCCAGAGGAAACTCAGTTTCTCAACAATGATCTTATCATCCCAGTAAGTGGAAACAGGGTTTCAGTCTCTAAAACTTGGAGTCAGGTTTGAGCCCTGCCTTCTTCTCATTTTCTATGTCCATTAGCCAATTTTGTTCACAGGATCTTCAAATTATATTCTGAATTGGACTGATTCTCTTTGAGGAAGTGCTACTCTTTTGGTTTTCACACTGATATCTGCCATGTGGATTATTAGGAAAACAACATTTGGTTTCCCTGCTTCCACCCCTGCCTTATACAATCTAATCACAAATTGGCCAGAGTTCTTTAAAACTTAAATCTGATAAAAGCACAACTTTATTCAAAACCCTCCAGTCAGTATAAAATCCAGAGCTCTTCCCATGCCCTGAAAGGCCATACATATTCTTTTCATGTCCTTTTCTCCTCTCATCTGTCTTTCAGGTCCTGACTCTCTCCCATTCACTCATTCCCTGTCAGCCACACTAGCCTCCTGCTGTTTCTTAAACATGTCAGCCAAACTCCTGCCTCACAGTCTTGTCCTTACTATTTCTTCTATGCAAAAGCTGTTGTATCCTGTTTGTTCTCTCACTTCCTTCAGATCTTTACTCAAATATCATCATCTCAATAGACTAACCTTATAAAATAGTAAGTACCACTTCCCCAACACCCCTCATTCTCTTTATTACTCTTTTTTTCTCTATATAATTATTCACTACCCGAGATATTACATTTATTAGTCTAATTATCGATTGCTTTGGGTAAATTTCACAAAAACAGGGATGTTGCATGTTTTGTTCAGGATAGCATCTATAGGGTCGGCATTCAAAAATCACTTGCTGACTAAGTAAAGGAGTGCATCAAGCCTAGCAGTCTGTCTCAGATCTTTGTGTCTCTCTCTGCCAGTTTTTCCCACCACCTAGAATGTTCATGTTCTTCCAGGCCCTGGCTATCCGGTGAACAAACCCTATTAAACTTTTACAGAGAGTTAGAATACTATCCTCCTTCTGAGGTGTTTGGGTGGCCAGTCAGTTTAGGATCCCACTCCTGATTTTGGTGTAGGACATGACCTCAGGCTTGTGCAATGGAGCGCTAGGTCAGCTTAGGGCTCAGGGGTCCTGACTGGACTCCAGGCTCAGTTCGAGTCTGCTTGTCCCTCTCCCTCCCTTGCCTTCCTTGTCCTCTGCCCTGCTTGCATCCACACATGCTTGCTCCCTCTTTCTGAAAGAAAGAAAGAAAGAAAGAAAGAAAGAAAGAAAGAAAGAAAGAAAGAAAGAAAGAAGAAAGAAAGAAGAGAAAGAAGAAAAAGGAAAGAAAGAAAAAGAAAGGGAAAAATAAATAATATCTTTAGAATGTTATCTTCCCTCTAAGAACTGCTCTGGCACCCTGCTCAGGTCAGACTCCTCCACTCTTTCCTCTGGTAATCTACGGCAATCTCTATGAACATTTCTCATATCTTCTGTAACACTTAGGTGTCTTTAACAATTTACATGTCTAAAAGTACCTTGTGGATAGATAAAAAATGTTACCCATATTTTCACAAAGTACAATGCTTGGCATGTAGTAAGCATTCAATGATTATTTGTTAAATCGATATGTAAATGGAAATGATGTGTAATTTAATATTTAATATTCTTTTGAAATGTTAATGGATAAAGAACTAAAGCTAAAGACCTCCATTGCATTAGCTTTATGTCCTTGTTTCTAATAACTTATATTTAAGAATAATGACTATAGCAATAAAAATGCCAATGATACTGTGCATTTCTTCTTAATGGGCACTGCTCTAAAGGCTTTCATGGTAATAACTCATTTATTCACTGAGTTAATAAACTATTATGATCTTAATTTTACATTTGAGTAATTGAGGTACTGGGGTGTTAAGCAGCTTGTCCTCACTCTCTAATAAGAACATTCAGGTAGTGTACCTCCAGAGCCTCTGTCCTTCATCAGTAATTGACTGTATTGTCTTTCTCAATGTGTCAGACTATTTCGTTTTATTTTATCCCAAGATGTATAAGGAAAAAAGTTTTTGACAAATGTAATGTTAATTGAATACCAAACTAAATCTCAGAGGAAGTTTTATATGATATAAATCTATTTCTGTGGTTCAATATTTTTCCAAAAAAATCATATTTTATCGGTCTCTGATGTGTGTATATATATATATATATATATATATATATATATATATAATTAAGGCACATTCTATATGGTTGGTTGTCTTATTTATTTTAAAAGCTTCATTTTATATCACTTGAATTTATTTTATAATATATATGTACGATTTTGTAGTTAATTGTTTACTTACAGCTCAAATCAGGAATTATACAGATATGGACTGATAATTTCTCTCCCAGGGGATAAATGCAGTTTATTCTTTTTTCCTATAAAATACTTTAAAGCAACAATTATATTTAAGGGAAAGTACCTCAATACATTCATATGTAAGCATAACTTATCTTGTTGCGTTAAGTTGTTCTAAATAAGACAAATTTAAGTGGTACATACGGCTTTTGAAATAATTCCCTTGATTTTAACAATAGAAACCCTATTATATTTAACTTTACCTGTTTAATTACCATCCTAAGGAAGCACTTGACAATCATCTCAATCACTCACATCACCCCATTAAACAACAGTTGTTTAGAAAAGAGAGATAATGACTTTGTATTTAAAGAAAATCCAAAACGAATGTATGCAAAAATTATTAGGTTAAAGAGATGAATTTAACAAGGTAGGATACATATATTTATATACATATATAAAAGTATCAATTTAGAAAAAATGTTTAATTATATAGTTGACCCTTGAACTTCAGAGATTTGGGGCACTGAGCCCCAATGCAGTCAGAAATTCCTGCATAACTTTCAACTCACCAAAACTTAACTACTAATAACCTATTTGACTGGAAGTCTTATTGATAACATACACAGTTAATTAACACACATTTTATCTGTTCTGCATTATATATTGTATTCTTAAAGGAAGCAAGAGAAAAGAAAATATTATTAAGATTATAAGGAAGAAAAATATATTTACAGTATTGACCTGTATTATTGATATTGTAAGTTTATGTCATCTGTTTATAAGTTGAATCATCTGTTTATCAGTACCTACATTAATATTTTTTGGTGAGTTGTTAAAACGACTCACCAAAAAATGTTTTTTAATTGTTTTCTGGGCTTTTGTTTTGCTGTTGTCATGATGACTCATTTTGGCCTCTATTTTGAGTCTCTCTCTTTTTTATTTTTATTTTTAAGAATAATTACTATTTAAGTGTTTTTTAAGTTAACATATAATGTACTATTTGCATCAGGGGTACAGTGAATCATCAGTCTTACACAATTCTCAGCACTCACCATTACACATACCTTCCCCATTGTCTGTAACCCAGCCACCCTATCCTCAGGTAACCCACCATTTGTTTCCTGAGATTAGGAGTCTCTTATTAAGAGTCTCTTTGTCTCCCTTCCCTGTCCCATTGAGTCTCGCTCTCTCCTTTTTAAAGAACCAGCTGCCTATTTTATTTTTTAATTTTTCTTTCACCTTTTTTTCAGGAAGTGCTTTACCCAATATGAGGCTTCAGCTCATGACCCGGAGATCAATAATCTCATGTCTACCAACTGAGCCGGCCAGGCTCCCCTAACATTTTCTTATATGATACAAAACATTCTAGATATCCGAGGTATTACTAACGGTATATATCAAAAACATAAAGATAATGTGATAAAGAAATTTATATTTTCTTAAAGGGACAATTATTCATGCACTGATAGTGAAAAAGCAGCGATATATTACCTTTATGGTAGCCTAGTCTATACACTAATGAATGAATCATTATAAAATGTTTAGGGCATACAGTATTATATTCATAATACACTATCAGAAAGAAACAGTATTATAGTATTAAAAAAACACTTACCTGTGATGATAAGCTGATATTCATTTTCTCCAGTCATGAGAGAGGCATACTCTATGGTAATGTAATTATTAGAAAGCAGTTATAAAACAGTAAGAAAACTAACACATTATTAATTTTATAATAAATATCATTCACCTTATGTCTATGTAAGGAAAGCTAGCTATCTCCTTCCACATGAGTCTTGCACATGATGTTCTACACAATGAACACTTAAGCAATAATGATGATAACATAGTTCCTCCCCTAGTTTTTAGATTTTACTTGAAGACACACACATACATACAACAGATAAGTTTATTAGCTATATGGCATGAGGATTATTTACTATTCATTTGTGGAAGTGGGTCATCGTGAAGATCTTCACCGCCATCATCTTTATGTTATGCAGGCTGAGGAGGAGGAGCAGGGGTTGGTCTTGGGGTCTCAGGGATGGCAGAGGCAGAAGATGTGGATGTGGAAGGGGAAGCAAGAGAGGCAGGCACACTCAGTGTAACTATGGAAATACATCATCGTTCTGAGTTTCCGGTTTTTCATTTCTTCAAAACTGCCTATAGAGTACCAATCCTTCTGCATGCGTTTTAGTATCAGTGCCCATATTGTAGAAAGGTCCCTGTCATCAAAGAATTCAAAAGAAATCTTGAAAAATCTGAACCCTCCTGCTGCATTGTCTCATGTCAATTTGTTTTCTGGCATAGCTTCTTCTATGTCTTCTTCCTCATGGCCTGGCACTGGTTCAGAAGCACTCATCTCCATCAAGTTATCTTCTGGTCAGTCCTCTGGTGTGGTGTCTATTAGCTCTCGATTTTCTCCAACATCCATATATTGAAACCCTTACTCTTTATCTTTTTTTTTTCCATATCCACCTTTCTCTCTCATGATTTTTTTTTTTTGATTGGCTCTGTCATAAATCCTGTGAACTCATGCACTACATATGGACCCAGTTTTCTCCAGGAGGAATTTATTTCAGACTTGATGGCTTTCACAGCTTTTTCCGCAACAGTGATGGCATCTTCAGTGGTGTAATCCTTCCAGACTTCCATGGTGTTCTCTCTATCGGGGTTCTCTTCCACAGTGTTGACAATTCTTTCCATATAGTCCCATGTGTAATGAGCCGTAGAGGTCCTTATGACCCCCTGATCTAGAGGCTAAATTAGAGACACATCCTTGTGCTTGGGGACAAGGAGACCACTTCAATGCCTTTGTTTGTGAATTCGTGGGGCTTCTCAGTGGCCAGGGGCATTGTCAAATATCAGAAGAACTTTAAAAGGCAGTTTTTCATTGCTCAGGTAACTTCTGACTTCAGGGACAAAGCATCATTGGAACCAAGCCAGGAAAAGGGTTCTTGTTTTCCAGGCCTCTTGCTGTATTACTAAAAGACTGGCAGTTATTTATCTTTTGGGGGCTTATCAGCTTTATAGATGAGGGCAGTCCTGATCATAAACCCAACTGCCTTTGCACAAAACAGTAGACTTAGCCTATCCCTTCCTGCCCTAAATCCTTGGGCTTGCTTCTGTTCCTTACTAATGAATGTCTTTTTGTGGAATTCTTTCCAGAATAGGGCAATTTTGTCTGCATTAAAAACCTGTTCTGGCAGATATCCTTTCTCCTCAATGATTTTCTTAATACACAATTTACTGGAGAGACAAACTGCTGATGCAGAGAGGATTAGTGTCCCATGGTGTTTTAATTAAAGCAGATTCTCTCAATTCTTTTTTTTTTACTTTAAATTTATTTTATTTTTTCAGTGTTCCAAGATTCATTGCCCATGCCCTATACCCAGTGCTTCATCTCATCAACAGCAACAGAAGGTGGCTACAAAATTATTCCAGTAGTATAGTGTGTGCTACAGTTAATTTTATGCTGTTATTATTTAACATATAAATTATATGTCTTTATATTTGTTTAGAATTCTGACTGTCAAGGGCCACGTATGGACTGTGTGTGTGTGTGCTTAATTTTGTTTTTGTTTTTGTTTTAAGATTTTTTTTATTTTTTTATTTTATTTTATTTTATTATTTATTTATTTATTT
This sequence comes from Spilogale gracilis, assembly GCA_004023965.1. NCBI lineage: Eukaryota > Metazoa > Chordata > Mammalia > Carnivora > Mephitidae > Spilogale > Spilogale gracilis. The sequence goes on along the minus strand of PITA01022893.1, from coordinate 4,675 downwards.
ATTTATTTAAAGATTTTATTTATTTGACAGAGAGAAACACAGCCAGGGAGGGAACACAAGCAGAGGGAGTGAGAGAAGGAGAAGCAGCTTCCCGCAGAGCAGGGAGCCTGATGTGGGGCTTGATCCCGGGTCTCCAGGATCATGACCTGAGCCGAAGGCAGTCGCTTAACCAGGCGCCCCTTATTTTATTTTGTTAAAGATTTTATTTATCTATTTGACAGAGTGAAACACAGCTAGAGAGGGAACACAAGCAGAGGGACTGAGAGAGGGAGAAGCAGGCCTCCTGCTGAGCAGAGAGCCCGATGTGGGGCTCGATCCCGGGTCTCCAGGATTATGACCTGGGCTGAAAGCAGCAACTTAACCAACTGAGCCACCCAGGCACCCCAAGATTTTTATTTTTAAGTAATCTCTACACCCAACTTGGTGTTTGAAACCATGACCCTGAGATCAACAGTTGCATGCTTTTCAAAAAAAAAAAAAAAAAAAAAAAAAAAAAAAAACAGTTGCATGCTTTTCTAGATGAGTCAGCCAAGGGCTCTTTTAAGCTTTGATAAATTTTAACATTTTTTTTTTTTAAAGATTTATTATCTGACAGAGAGAGAGACAGCTAGAGAGAGAACACCAGCAGGGGGAGTGGGAGAGGGAGAAGCAGGCTTCCCGCGGAGCAGGGAGCCTGATGTGGGGCTCAATCCCTGAACTCCAGGATCTTGACCTGAGCAAGAGGCAGGTACTTAATGACTGACCCATCCAGCGCCCTGATAAATTTTAACTTTTTATAATAGGTTTGTATATAATTTTATGGTAGTAAGTGATAAAAGAGATTAATATCTTTATAGATTTTATGTATGCATGCCATACCTTTCCTCATTTTTTTATATTTCTAGACTATGCAGTTTGTGAGTTTTTTCAAATTACCACAAATCTCGGAGTGCTCAGTGGGTTAAGCCACTGCCTTCAGCTCAGGTCATGATCTCAGGGTCTTGGGATGGAGGCCTGCATCTGGCTCTCTCTCTCTCTGCCTGCCTCTCTGCCTACTTGTGATCTCTCTGTCAAATAAATAAAATTTTTTTAAAAATCTTTAAAAAAATTACCACAAATCTCTAAAAATATTTCTTATATATTTATTGAAAAAAATTCCATATAAGTGGATCCATGCAGTTCAAATTGTGCTGTAAAGGTCAACCTTATTTCTACATGGAACAATAAATTTTTAGTAAGTATAATGTCAGATTATTCTTAAAATTTATTATGGAAAATTTTGAATATATAAATATGTAGAGACAATAATGATAATAATCACATACTATATGTTCTTACCAACTCATGGCAAATCTTGCTTTCTCTATAACTTTTGCCAATTCCTGCATTTTCTGATTTATTCTGAAAAAATGTGAAGAATCATATTGATTGCTTTACCTTTAATATTTCTGTATGGTCTGTAAATAATAAGCATGCATCTTGAAACATAATCATAAATCTACTATCATAAACAAATTATTAAGTATATTCCTTTTTTTTTTAAAGATTTTATTTATTTGACAGAGAGAAACACAGCGAGAGAGGAACACAAGCAGGGGGAGTGAGAGAGGGAGAAGCAGGCTTCCCGCTGAGCAGGGAGCCCAATGTGGAACTCGATCCCGGGTCTCTGGGATCATGACCTGAGCCGAAGGCAGTTGCCTAACCAACTGAGCCACCCAGGCGCCCCAAGTATATTTCTTAATGTTATGAAATATCCAGCTAGTGTTCAAATTCTCTGATGGTCTCAAAATTTCTTTTACAGAATTATTTGTTAGAATTGAGATACAAACAAAATCCATATATTAAATTGGATTAAATAATATTTGTCTTATAACTTCAAGCCCTTCCTTTTCTACGTGTGTGTGTGTGTGTGTGTGTGTGTGTGTGTGTGTGTGTGTGTGTATGTGTTTTCTAGAAGTTTATTTGCAGAAAAGTTAAGATGATCACCCTGTATAACTTTCTGGAGTATGATTTTTTTTTAATTGCCTCACTTTGGTATTTAGTTTGTATTCTGTTTCTTAAATCTCTATAAATTGGTGATTATATGTTGAGTTTTGATCAGATTATGGTTTAGAATTTGTTTATGATACTTTATAGATGGCATTGTACCTTCCATCTTAAGACGCACAGTACAGGTAGTTAAAAAAATGCAGAATGAAATTTCCGCCTATGTAACTCTGCCTCCTAGATTATTCTGAGATTACATTGAATCCATTTATTGTTGCCTTATTCAAAGTACAAAACTTCAATTAAAATGTTTTTGTTGAAAAAATAATAACTTAAAAAAGCACAAAACTTCTCTTTTGTTTTATTGAAACTGACTAAAATGTAATAAATTAGGTTAATTTGTAGGAATTGTTAAACATAAGTGACCAGGAAAACTTTCAAAATTAAGTCTACCTATTTGCTTTTTAAAGTGGCTTTTGTTTATTTCATTAGCTATCAACAAATCTCTATAGTATTGTACATATAGTTAAAAACTCTTTTGATCCTTAATTGATCCTTAATTTAATGCCTGAAAACTTTAAAAAAAGAATATTGAAGCATCTGGACTCTCAAGGATAAACTAAGATTGTTGGTCATTTAGTCTTCTTTATAGCTCCTTTTCAAAGCAAATATAAATCCTGAGATGCCATTGCTTAAGTTTTGAAAGTGTCCAAGATAGGTTCATGTCTGTCTCTGAGATTGGATTTTTTTCTACTTCCAGATTATTAATCATGAAAAGTTCAATTGTGAAAATACTAAATTGGAAAATCATTTAGGTTCCCAGGGTCCTGGGATTGAGCCCCACATCGGGCTCCCTGTTCTGCAGAAAGCCTGCTTGTCCTTTTCTCATTCTCCCTGCTTTGTGTTCCCTCTCCAGCTGTGTTTCTTTCTGTCAGATAAATAAAATCTTAAAAAAGAAAAAAAAGAATTCTGTATACAGTCACTTTGGATTTTTCATAATGCTATTTATTTGTTGCTATTTTTGTAAGTGCAATCCAAATGGACCTTGATAATTTACATGGTTTAGTCAGGGTGTCCCTTGGAATTAAACTAAAGACTCTTCAGAGACTACAAATACAAAAGTGTATTCAGAAAACATTCTGCCTTGTGACACAAAGTGTTACATCAGGTACACAACAACTGTAAAAAGAAATGCATTTTGAAAGTCTAAAAAAGAGACAGAGGAACTGACTATATATATATATATATATGAGGGTAGAGGAATATAACATATAAGAGGATAGAGGAAGAGATAACTGGAGAAGATCCAGAAATAGGGAAATCAAAATATTTGCTTAACACTGTAATGGTGCATAAGAAATTCAGCCTATAGATGAGTTAAATTTAGAAGCAGTTTGAAGCACAAGGATATATTTATATAATAGAAGAAATTGGGTTGAAATAGGAAGAAAATGAAAATTAAAATGTAAAGACCTGCTGCCCAGACTAGCTGACATGGTTAGGCCTAGACTGCTGGGATTTCTGGCTTTTTTTTTTTTTCCCCAAACCTCAAACCAGTTGTCTTTCTAGTTTGGGGGCCCACCTTGACCTTATATGTTATTAAGTAAATAATGAAACTCTATCAAAATCTCTAGAACAAAACCTGTCTGACTCTCATTTCATGTCCCTATTCTGCTTCAGGGACTTCTGCCATATTCCTAAAACGTAGTCCTTATATTTTCCCCAGTAAATAGCAGGTACTCTTTATTTCTCTCTCTGATTTTAGTCATTTTTATAGATCAAGGAGCAGAGTTTGCCTGCCCCTATGGCTGACTGCTGCTACTCAGCAGCTCTTCATGTAACATTTCTGCCTCTTTCACGTCTCCCTCTCTGCTCGCCTATGTAGTTATAATATCACCTAGTCCTGACCTTCCAGTCAGCGCTGTGGAAATCCCTTGTTGGTATTTCTCTGATGCCATGTTCTGTTGCCATTTGTTTTAAATACTGTGTTCTGCCTGCCAGGCCCGATTTCCACCTGCAGTTGTATCTGTCCCCAAAGACTTGTTGCATTTGAATATTCATCTGGATCCAGTTTGAAAATGTCATCCCTTCTTAAGATGGCCATTTTAAGCCACTTAAAGAGTATGCATAACTGTGGTCAATAAAATGGCCATTCTCCCCGTTGCCCCAGAAAAGGATCCATGTTTTGGCATCTCAGTGACTGTAAACTGGAAATGCTGCTGTTATGCTAGAGGAATTGCCCCCCCCCACCCCCAGAGTAAACTCCACACTGGCTGTCACAGTATAGAACCACGGCCCTGCTTCTCTTCCAGTGCTCCACCTAACCTACTCTCTCTCCCAAGACATTGTCATTCATTATATTGTTTGTTCCATGTGAGTATCTGTAGGTCTCTATAGGAAAAGATGATTTAGAAATCCATATCCCTTATCTTCCCTTGAACTGATGCTTGGAATGGAATGGAATACTGATCCGGCTGCTGGAACTGGGGCTGGAGAAGAAAGGAGTTTTAAAGGGGCGCCTGGGTGGCTCAGTTGGTTAAGCGACTGCTTTCGGCTCAGGTCATGATCCCGGAGACCCGGGATCGAGTCCCACATCGGGCTCCCTGCTCGGCGGGAAGCCTGCTTCTCCCTCTCTCACTCCCCCTGCTTGTGTTCCCTCTCTTGCTGTGTTTCTCTCTGTCAAATAAATAAAATCTTTAAAAAAAAAAAA
>PITA01022892.1:0-29399 GCA_004023965.1 Spilogale gracilis | reverse complement strand
GCGCCTGGGTGGCTCAGTTGGTTAAGCGACTGCCTTCGGCTCAGGTCATGATCCCGGAGACCCGGGATCGAGTCCCACATCAGGCTCCCTGCTCGGCGGGAAGCCTGCTTCTCCCTCTCTCACTCCCCCTGCTTGTGTTCCCTCTCTGGCTGTGTTTCTCTCTGTCAAATAAATAAAATCTTTAAAAAAAAAAAAAAAAGGCTGATTCTTTTCCCCAATAAACAGAGCATAGCAAGACAGGAAACGCCCCAGGCTAAAAAGGAAAACTTGTCCTCCAACTCCTGGCATAGGAAGAGCCCTAATAAATCTCCTTGGCTTGAGCTAAGAAAACATCTGAGGAAGCCAGTGGCATCCGGGGTGGAATAACTTGCCACATCCCTTGTCTGGACTGAGCTGGGAACCTTCCAACAAGACAATGGTTTCGCAGAATTTTTCCTTAACACAGTTTCCATTCTGTGGGCAAACTGATCGGCTTTGCTCCCAACTTCCCTACAGAGAGCAGTGCTGACCGGTTCCATTTTCTGAGTTAGAATATCACCTCATTCAGTCTGTGAGGAAAGTCTAGAGAACAGAATCTCCCCGCCTTCTCTAGGACTCTGCACACTTACCTTGAATAGTCTTGGGAATACATCAGCAGGCTGTCCCCGGACTACAAAGAGGCGAGAGTTCAGCTTCCTTAAACTTGTATCCAAATCTTCCAGAGACTGAAGTAAGAACCTGCAGAGCCCACACAGGCCTTTTATTGGTAACATTAAGAAAGAAGCACTCTTTTTCCTAACAAAGCAGGGAGATGCTGGGACATTATTAGTACTATCCTCCAGCCAGGACATGGTGGGGGATCAGCATTGCCTCCACGGAAATCCTGACTTGGCCACTTCCTAGCTGTGTGACTTTAGGCAGTTACTTAACCTATTATGCTTCCCACCCCCCACCCCCCCAATCTGTAACATGGAGTCGATATTAGTACCTATCTTTTGGAAGTGCTAAGTAAAAGAAAATCAAAGAATGCACTAAAAACATTTAGTACAGTGCCTGACATACAGAAACCTGGGACAGAAGTGAGCTGCTCCTACTCTGGTTGTTTCTCTACGATCTAAGGCAAGGCACTTCTTCCCTCTCAGTCTCAGGCCATGTATGTAAATATCCACCTACCATAAGGCTGTTGTGAAAATCAAAAGGGAGAACAGGGGAGAAAGTCATCCGATAAACAAGAGCAATACGTGGTACAGAAGCCTGAGGTCCTGCTAGAGAGGAACAAGACTGCCACAGCCCTGGCAAATCCTACCTACCTTGGTCCACCCTCCTTTTCTGTATTCGTGCTTTGGGCTGCACATAGGTCTACTGCCACAGCCCCACAGCCTGGGCTGTGGCCCCAGTTCCCAGGGTTTCATTTGGCAAATAGCTCATTCTCCAGGGCTCTGGCCACCAGATTCTCATCCCAAGAGAGAGAAAACCTTAGGAGGTACTTCTCTATAGGCTATCCTCACATGCTTTTGGGGGTGGGGGACTGCGGTGGGCACTCTCAGATACTCAAGAGACCTAACCTTGAGAACTAGATCACTATGGAAAAGGAAATAGCATTTGCTGAGTGACTTCGGTATTTTATTTATTTATATTTGACCACAAACATTTGTTTACTGGTCAGTTAGGCACAATCACCTCTCTGAGAAATCTGTCAGTATGTTTTTGTGACATGTGTTTTATTTAAAATTTATTTTTAAAGTTTATTTATTTTTCTAGTAATCTCTACACCCAATGTGGGGCTTGAACTCATAACCCCAAGACTAAGAGTCACATGTTCAACTGAATGAGCTAGTCAGGTGCCCCTAACATGTGTCTGTTTGTTTGTTTTTAAATATTTTATTTTTAAGTAATCCCTACACTCAATGTGGGGCTTGAACTCATAACCCTGAGATTAAGAGTCACATATTCTGACTGAGGCAGCCAGGTGCCCCTGATATGTTTTTGTTTGTTTGTTTGTTTTAAAAGATTTTATTTTTAAGTAATCTTTACATCCAACGTGGGGCTCAAACTTACAACCCCGAATCAAGAGTCACATGCTCGGGATGCCTGAGTGGCTCGGCCAGTTAAGTGTCTGACTCTTGATTTTGGCTCAGGTCATGATCTAAGGGTTGTGAGGTTGAGCCCTATACCCCTCATGGGCATTCTCTCTCAGGGCGCCTGGGTGGCTCAGTCAACTAACTGTCAGCCTTCAGCTCAGGTCATGGCCCCAAGGTCCTGGGATCGAGCCCTGTGTTGGGCACCCTGCTCAGCAGGGAGTCTGCTTCTGCCTTTCCCTCTGCACCTCCCCTTCCCCACTCGTGCTCTCTCTCGTGCTTGCTCTCTCTCTTTCTCTCTCTCTCGTGTTCTTACATAAATAAAACCTTAAACAAAAAAAGATGCTCTGTCTCTCTTCCTCTGCCCGTCTTCACTTCCCTCCCTCTCTAAAAAAAAGTTGCATGCTCTACCCACTAAGCCAGCCAGGCTCCCCAACATATGTTTTATTTTTAAATTAAACGACATTAGAATTTTAAACAGATAATTATGTAATTCAAAATTCAAGTTATAAGAAGGTACATGGTAAAAAGTCTCCCCTTTACCCATCAGGAATTTAATTCCCCTCCCCAGAGGCAAACAGTGTCATCAATGTTATGATCTATCTGCTTACGCTTTTTAAGCATGTTTTCTTTTTAATTCCTTCAATATGCTTTGAAGGGAAACGTTGTCTTCATTTTATAGATGCGGAAAATGAAACAGAAAGGATAACTGACTTACTTAAGAACCTAATTATTGGGGCACCTGGGTGGCTCAGTTGGTTAAGCGACTGCTTTCGGCTCAGGTCATGATCCCAGAGACCCAGGATCGAGTCCCACATCGGGCTCCCTGCTCGACAGGAAGCCTGCTTCTCCCTCTCTCACTCCCCCTGCTTGTGTTCCCTCTCTCGCTGTGTTTCTCTCTGTCAAATAAATAAATAAAATCTTTAAAAAAAAAAAAAAAAAAAAAAAAAAAAAAAAAAAAAAAAAAAAAAAAAAAAAAAAAAAAAAAGAACCTAATTATTAAGTGACAAAGCTGCATAGGAGGCTGTGCCCCACGTCTAAAGCCTTTTAGTGGCACAGCAGACACGACTCCAGGGGCTGAGATTCTGCCAGACCTCAAGTGTTCGGAAGCCCTCTCTGACAAACCTAAACCTGAGTGTAGGTAATCTGTGGGCATCTGGAACGTCCTCAGGAACTAAGCCCCGACGGCTCGGCCTGCTTCACAGAATCCCCTGCTACCTACACTTTGCCATCTCCCACCCATCTCCGTCAATGATGGAAATCACAAGATTTTATTTTGAACACAGTGAAGCCCTGTGACTCCTCTGCAGCACGTCGCATCCCCTGGCAGCTGCAGGCTCACAGGAGCAGCCCCTGTTCCCAGGCAGCCACCTAGAACCAGTCCCCGCTGCTGCCTCTGACGTAGACATGACACTCCCACGGCAGCGAATGCCACAGACCCACATTCCAGCAGGAGCTGAGTCCCACGCTCAACCGGAAGCACCCTGCTAGCCAGGGGAGACTCTCCAGGAGAGGCGGAGATGGGAGACTGTGGCTTTCTGGAACCCCAAGCTCCGCCTCTGTGACTTTCTGTTTTTGAGAAACTGACACCCTCAGAAAGGGAAAGCTAAGCCGGAGTGACGCACTTGCACCTGTGTTGGCCTCCTCCAGGGCCACACTGTTCCTCTCAAGAGGAAAAGAAGAGAGACCTCTGTGAACAGCCTCATACTACCTGAAACCTGGGCCCTGCCAGGGAGAATGCCTGGATGTAACTGGCTACTTAAGTTCCACCACCTCAGGGCACCAGGTCCTTCATCTGAGGCTCTCAGGAATGTTCCTGCCATGCATGTTGATGGCCTCCTCCCTCACAGGCCACCAGGCAGCACAGGTTTTCAGTCTGAAGCTATAAATAAGGCTGACGTGCACATGAAAGCTAGGCTCCCGCTGCCTCCCCAGAGCTTTATTTCTAGACCTCATTTACTAAAAGGAGAAATTCCGAAGTAAGCATCTCTGAAGTAAGATAAGTACGATAACCCCAGCAGAGCCCTTCTCTTCTTTGACAAGAGAAGTCTACAGCTGAGGCAGGAAGAAGAAGGCCCAATTCTGAACTCCTAACCAAATGACAGTAATGTAACAGCAACAAGTAACATTTAATCAGCATTTGCAATGAACCCAGCACTGGTCTACTTCTTTTACACACGTTATCTCATTTCTTTCTCAAAGAGACCTGTGAAGCAGACACTATGATTATTCCCATTTCACATATGTGGAAATGAAGGCACAGAGTGATTAAGTAATTTGCTAGTAAGTGGCCAATATTCAAACCAGGCAATGTGGCTCAGCATCCTCATTCTTATCCACCGGACTCCACTGCTTCTTGACCAGGACCTATGCCTGAGCACTGAGCCTGTGCCGCCCATGATGCAGTCGTCAAGGAGAACTGCAGCCAACACTTTTGCCCCTAGACTCCTGCTCCTCTGAGGCTCAATAGCTGTGAATCACCCAGAAGCTTGTTGAAATGCAGAACTTCAGACCTCTAGGATCAGAATCTGCATTTAGGCAAGAGGCCCTGGTGATTCCACTGCACACTAAAGTTTTCACAAGCACTATTCTAGAAAACTGAACTTCACTTCTAGCTTCTGTTTATGAGTTGCCTTTCTTTGCTTCTAATTTGTTTCTACTCAACTTTCTTTCTTCGAGATCCTGGTTTCTGCCTTTTCTTTGGTACTCTAGCTCTGATACTTCCAACTTCCCTTTTGAGTCCAGCCCTGCAGGGCTTTTCCAGGAGGGAGGCTGAAGGATGGGCCCTATAAAAGGCAACAGGCCCCCAGGAGCCCCAGCCGCCAGGCAGCCAGAGAAAAAGAAGCCACTGCTATGGTGCCTCACCTGCCAGGTGACAGTTCGGCATAACACCAAAAAAACAGGAGCAGCACTGCTACGAGGGCAATGCTCACTGAGGCAGGCGTGTGCATTCTTTCACTGGAGAGAATTTTGGGCCTTCTGCCCTCCTTTAGAGCCCTCCTCTCCACATGGCCAATTTCTCTTTACCCGAATGAACGTAGACTCTAAAGAAAACTGGCCTGGGCATTGGAGATGGTGGTGTTTAGGGCTGGCAGCTCACTCTTGGCAGCTCCAAGCTGAGCTCACATGGCCAAAATTTAGAGCACACGGTCCTGTGCAAGCAGTTAAAGCTCACCCTTAGGATTAGACAACATGTGCAACTGAATTACATTATGTAAGTGCTCTGGAGCTAGAAGCAGACAGCACTGGAGAAGACCAAATAGGCATTTCCAAAAATACTGAAAGGACTCTGTAATTCAGGCACTCCATGGGGCTAGCTAGCCCTTTAGAATAAGACAGGCAGATCTTTAGAGAAGACCTTCCCTAGAAATGGCAGATTCTGTGTTGAGGAATATATTATTGTTCATGAAGGAGGGAGGATGCTTGTGAATTCTTTTTTGGACCCAGATTGTCCTTGACTAAGTTCCTCTGTATCAAGCCAAGATTATCTAACTATATGATGATATCATAGGCTGGCTCAGACTGGCTACATAGGATATTAATAGAAAATAATGTATCCTAAGTAGGAGAGCATAAGCCCCATGGAAAAGGGTGGCTCAAACTCACAATCCAGAGCAGGGACTGATCTCTAAGTATCACTCACTTAAAAATAGATTTATTCTTTCCCAATTTCAAAAAAAAAGATGAAGATTTTCCTCCCTTTTTGGCACATGGAAACGTTTCCTCAGCAGCAGAATGGTGAAATGACTCTCTTGAGTACCAGCGTGAATAACTCAGAGAAACTTAGATTTCTCCCCCAGTAGACTACAGTTCTCAATCCCCTGCTTGCTGGCCAGGTCCTAGGGACGAACCAACCAAACCGACATTTTCATGGTGACTAGCTCCCAGCACTGGGATGAGAGACACATTGTTCTCACCAGGTATCCTGGAGTTCCCAGTTCACCTCATTAATTAATTCTGAGCTATGAGGGCTGATATTTCTACCAACTCCCCCTGTCCAGGAAGCTCCTAAATGCAGGTGCAGCACAGAGCTAGGGAGAAAATGAGTTAAATGAAGAGTGCAGTGAATTGTTGCCAACACCAATCGAAGTTGCAGGAGCAAGAGGAAGGCAATGAAAATCCACACTAATTTTTAAGTCTAGAAGATGATCACCCTCCTTTTGGGGTGGTTCTCACTGCAGTACCTCCTTCCACATACAGCAAATTTGGGGAAGTGGGGCTGGGAAAAACAGCAAGGGCTTAGCCAACTAGTCCTTAACAAAGAAAGTCCTGAGGCTCACGATTAGCCCATCAGCTTCCCACTACCACCAAGGCAAGAAGCATGCCAGCCTTGCTGCTCGGCTAATATACATATTTCTTGGTTGCCTTTCTCTGTCCTCTTTGACTTTTAGAACGTGCCATTCATGGCTTTTTTTTTTTTTTTTAAGATTTTATTTATTTGACAGAGAGAAACACAGGCAGAGAGGGAACACAAGCAGGGGGAGTGAGAGAGGGAGAAGCAGGCCTCCCGCCGAGCAGGCAGCCCGATGTGGGGCTCGATACCGGGTCTCCAGGATCAGGACCTGAGCCGAAGGCAGTCGCTCAACCAACTGAGCCACCCAGGCGCCCCCCATTCATGGCTATTTTAATCTGACTCATCTGCTGAAAAATGCTGTGCAGGAGTTAGTGTAAGAAGTGCAGGAGAATGGCCACCTGAGATCTTGATTCCCTGCCACCTCTTGCAGATGGCCCATGACCTACCCTTTATAGGGAGGCTTCTCAGAGGCAGCCACTGATGTATCTGCAGAGTTTGGATGTTATGCTGCAGCACACTTGTCCCAAATCACCCCACCTCCAGAAATAGCCACAGGATGGTTGCACAGACTATAGTTATGCAGAGGTACAGCTGGCTCCATTACTCTCCCAACCTCCAACCGCGTGTGTAAAACAGTCACAGCTCTGCGCTGGAGCTGATCACCAGAGCAAAGAGTATGGTGTGGGTGGCAGCAGTGAGTCTGTTTCCAGGCCCAGGAGCAGTTATCATATTCGATCTGTTTTGTGTTTTTTTCACCCCTTTCTTCTGAATGCCAGAGCTAATTAGCCTTCCTGACAAAGCACTGCAACACATTTCCCAAGCTGTCAGGCTCAAGTCTGTGGTTCTCCAGTCCAGTGCTTTTCAGGTTTCATCGCACAGGAGAACTTTAAAAACCCATAACCTAGACCCATTAAATCAAAATTGGAGGAGGACAGAGTCCAGGCCTTTTTTTAAAGATCCTTTAGTAATTCCCATGTGCAGCAAGACTGATGTTTCTCTAGTCTGTCCTCCTATTTTATTTCATGGCACTTAGTTCTACTAAATTATGGTTGTTTCTTGTCTCCCTCTACTAAAATGCAGGCTTCAGGAGCACTGGACACAACTGCTCGTTCACTGCTGTGTCCCTAGCAACACCCAGATCAGTGCCTGGCAGATACTAGGTACCCATTAAATCACTGTTCAATTAATATCATGGCCTCTGCTTTTAGGATTTGACGAAGACATCTGAGCTGCCATATTCCTTTTCTCCTTCACTTGCTCAAAGGCACAACCACAAAAGAGAGACCCATAAAACTCCACAGTTCCTAGCAAATCTGAGTTTAATAAGCAACAGAGGTTTTGTTGTTGATTTTTAATTTCCACCTCCACAAAAGAGTAGGCAGTCCTATGCAATGCCTCCCAACCCTAATAAAAGAAAAGAAAACAAAACAAAACCTCTTTCATAAGAATGTAACAAGCAAGTAGTCAGAATTTACTCTGTTCTAATTGGCACACTGCCATAAACAGAGGGCAAGGTCTGAGGCTTGGTTTAATGTCCATGCTAGTGATGGCCATTTGAAGATGTTTGTCAAATCCAACCTCCTATCTATAGAAACTGGAGCAGAGGCAAAGCAATAGAGCAGCCTGAAAACTGTGTGGGCAGGAGCTCCACAGGACTATCTTTAGTTGTTCTCTCTATATAAATGGGGCAGGAGGGGGGCATTTAATAGGCCAACTGCTAGGGGCACTCACTCTCTTAGCGGGTCACACACCTCCGGGAGGAAAAGAATGGTGTACTGATAGCCACTGTATCCTGGGAATAACTCTGTGCATCAGTGCAACAGGGCCACAAGCAAACATCCCCCAGAACAACGCAAATAAACCAAAGGGCAGGTGAGGGGTGTTTTAAAGAGACAAGGGTACAGGATGTTTCAAACTCCTTGGTTTTAAACACCGATGACAGAGGAAGGGCATCAGCTACCTATCTGTTAATCCTTTCCCATGAATCTGTTGAATGCACCTCCTGGGAATCATCAAAGAGAGATCTCCTTGACATCATAGTTATCCTGCTTCCTAAACCTCAGGAAGTCTAATCTATAGTGGCTCAACTGTCCTTTAAAATCAATCCAATGAGAAAATGAGGAAGAAAGTGATACTTTGTTTGGTTCATTTTCTTTCTTTTTTTTTCCCCCCTAGGAAGCTCATAGCTATCGGTTGAGGGAATTCTTCAAAATGGGTTCAAGTACTACTTTATAGCTCAGAACGCAAAGTGCCTCTAACTGGACAAGGCCTTGGAGTCGTCAAAATAAAAGGGCAGACCACACAGGCCTTATCTAATGCTAAGCCAGGGTCTCTAGACAACTCCAGAGGCAGGAAGGTCTTAGTAGAGGGAAACTCGGATGGTGAAAGGATGGAATCAAACAAACCTCAAGCTTACAGACGACCTTCAGGAGCCCAGCAACAGGCTCCTTCCCTGAAGAATGCCAGAAGCACCTGCTGTGCTACAAACTCAGAAACCCAGAAACCCGTCCCTGCCCTCACATCCCAGTATCTCCTTTCTTCCCCTCCCTGAGAACACCTCTAAGAGCCCTAGACCAGGAGTCCCTGCTCTGCCACTCCCTGGCTTCAAGTCCTTGGGCAGGCCAACTCTGTCTCTAGGCCTCAGGAGTTCCACCTGTTCAGCGCGAGTATGACCTCTGTCCCACAGGAATGCTGTGAGGCCCCCAAGGGCCTAATACACCAGACGAATGCGCTCCGTCAGAGGTCGAGCCCTGGCCCACCCATTACTGAGATGACTAATTGCTTCCCTCGTCCCGGCTTTTCCCCTCTGGAGGCCCGGCTCCGTCTCCCTGTCCCACTGCCCCAGGCCGGGATTTTCGGCGGTGGGGACTGGGGGTCAGAGCTTCGCTCTCAGTAGGGCGGGGGTGACCCGGGGTGTTCGCCGGGCGCCCTCGAGGCCAGGACGCTTCCCCTCGGCCCCTCTGGGCCCCTTACCTCCATCGGTTGATCCCCACTGAGGAGGAGGCCGCGAACCAAGGGTCCAGGATGTAAACGCAGCGCACGCAGCGCGCCCCGCGCACGGCCGCCAGCAGCGCAGGATTGTCGTGGAGCCGCAGCCCTTTGCGGAACCAGTGCACCGAGGAGGCGCCATCCATTCCGGCTGCCGGCGCCGGGGCCGTTGCTGCCGCGGTCACCACAGCCGCCGCCATCACTGCTCTGACTGCTTAGGCCTCCGCCGCTCCGCCCCCGTCGGCCTTGCGGGCCCCGCCCCCGGCCCACCCAGTGACCTACGACGCAGCCGCTTCTCCCTGTGGCCCCACCCCCGAGGCCCTGGAGCGCCCCTGCCATTGGCTGGGCACCTCCCGCCGGGCAATTGGCCCAGCACCGCGGAGTCCGGCCCCGCCCACTCACGTTCCCACCATGTGTCGGTCCCCCGGGTAGGAGGCGGCGGGCTGGACTGGTGACGCAAATTGCGGATCCCGGCAGAGGTTTGGGCGTGGAAGGAGTCTCGTCAGGGGACCGAGGATCTCTTACATGCGTCCTGTTCTAAGCCTGTCCTTGGAAGCTGTCTGGGCTGGTGGGGTTGCTGTGACTCCAGCCGGTGACTTAACCGGCATCATCCACTTCTGCCTTTAGTCTGTGACATCATCTGCATTTTACTACAGCTGCTATCCAGTGCATTTTATGTACCAAACAACCTATATAGACTGTCTCATTTACTATTCTTAACCTGGTTAGGTTCACTCACAGATCCCAGTGAAAGAACTGTTATTATTCTCATTTTAGATACAGAGAAATCCGAGGGTGCCACAGCTTGGGTGATTTGTTCTGTATCAGAAAGCTAATGAAAGGATCCCACCTAATTTATTCTGAATATGAAGCTTCTGCTTTTATCCACAAAGCTATAGTTTTATCTTCGTGGAGCTCCTTGGCATTTGAAAGTGGCAAAGTCTAAAGAGGGAGGAGGAGTGCTCTGATGTGGGACACGGGAGGGGTTGGGAATAGGGGTGGGCAAATGCGGAGGATGTGAGTCAAGACAGTAATTACACCATCAGATGAATTTTTCCTTTTTTTTTTGTTGTTGTTGTTTAGTAGAATATGGAACAATGGTACCTCTGTGCTCCCAAAGCCCTAAACTGGATTCTGTGTGGGATTCAGAGATCTGGAAGACACTGTCTCCCCTGGGGAGCCAAGCGGAGCCCTGTTATTCTTTTGGAGTCTAGCACTGGCCTTGCTGATAGACTGATTGAATAGCAAGAGAAGCATATGAACACCTGTAATGAAGTGTTGACCTGTAATGAAGTGTTGATGGTGGGCTAAGATAGCCTAGTTAGACTGGAGCTCTGTTGTTATCAAATAAAGAGTTTGTTTGAATTTGGCCCTAGGTTGCGCCCATACTCACATTGCTTGCTGAATTTGGAAATGAGCGATGAAGGAATTTAGCAAATTAGTGGCATTATTTGGCACAATTCTATAAACCACAGAATCATTCTCAATCCCAAGTTCTCTCTCATTTGCATAAGTTGTTCCCTCAAGCCTGAATCACAATCTTCACCCTGTCCCCCCCTTTTTAAATTTTCATTTCCCCTCTCTCTTTTTTAAATCAGTTATTTATTTGGCAGAGAGAGAGGAAGTGCGTGCACACACAAGCAGGGGGAAGGAGAGAGAGAAGCAGGTTCCCTGCCAAACAGGGAGCCCAAAGCATGGCTGGATTCCAGGGTCCCAGGACCATGGCCTGAGCCAGAGGCAGACACTTAACCAACTGAGCCACCCAGGTGCCCTTACCCTGTCCCCTTTTTAACTCCAGTTTGTTCTGTGTCACTGCTCTGTATGGATGTCACTTTCTTGCTATCTGGTCCCAGCCCTCATAGTGCCCATCTCATTCTGTGCTGCTTCTTATCACTGGCTTCAGTACATGGCACTGGAATTTCTTACTCATCTCTCTGTGCCATGAGACTACAAACTCCTAGAGGGCAGGGTTCTTGGCTTATTCACAGGTGAGTTTTCAGGGTTTAGCTCAGTGCTTGGCACTTACTGATTGAGGATTATTTGAGTAAAAGGTGAACATAAACCAGTCTCAGGTTGACAGGAACCTTAAAGTTCTATCCAGTCCCCACTATGTCCTTGTTTTTGAATCCCAAGTGCTTGCTGGAATAATAGATGCCACCTCTCATTGCTTTTCTCTTGAGACTTTGTGTTTTCCCTTCTTCTATCCCCTTTTCTCTCCACAAGGTTAAGGAGGAATAGAACAGAGAGTGTAAGGAAGTGGTTCTTTCCCCTAGCCTCTAAAATGGGTACTCTTTCTCTGCTGAACTCCTGCAATGCTTTCTGTATAGACCATGGGTCCATGAGGGCAGGGGCTGTGCTTATCTTGCTCATCAGTGTATTCCTGAGGCCGGTTTGGCACTTACATGTAGTAGTTGCTTAATAAATATTTGATGAATGATTGAATGTCATTTATCTCTATCTTATTAGCTATGATGAGAAGCAGTGTAGTACATGGTTAAGCCCAACATCTTGCACAGCTGGAGTCGTTGGATACAAATTCTGCTTCTGCTTTTACTCTGTGTGACCCTGGTAAACTAGTTGACCTCCCTGTTCCCCACTTTCTTAAGCTGTACAGTAGAGATGACCATAGTAGAGAAGACATAGTAAGCATTTTGTGAGTCAGCTACTCTTATTCTGAACAGCCGAATCTGTGTCTGCTTTTGTCTTCCTTGCAACACCTTGTTCTTCGTTTTACACATAATGAGCAATCCATAAGCTGCTAAGTGAATCAACTATTTTAATCAGTTTTAAAAAGATCTCAAAATTATACCAGTAATGAAAAACAGTCCTTCAAACCAGTGCAGTGTTGCATACATTTTTAAACAAAATATTAAGTATATTCTGTATTGCTATGTCATTGTCTATGTGTTTGTTTTTAAATGACTATATAATCCTTCATCGTGTTGATAAGGATGAATTATTTTATTGAATGATTGCATATAGATGAGTAAAATAAGAGGGTAACATTCAAGGATCAATGAGGAAGTGAATCTGGCTATGGATAGAATACTGGAGTGCAGAATTCACTTTTGAACTTTACACTTTAAAAGGGACCTCGGGGGGGGCACCTGGGTGGCTCAGTGGGTTAAGCAGCCAACTCTTGATTTTGGTTTAGGTCATGATCTCACCGTCATGAGGTCCAGCCTGGCCTTGGCTCCGTGCTGAGGCGAGAGTCTGCTTCTCTCCCTCTCCCTCTGCCCCTCTGTTCTCTCTTTCTCTCCCCCCTCAATAAATAAATTAATTTAAAAAAGGAGACATAGAGAAACTGAAAAGAAACCAAAGTAACTTGTAAATTGGGAGGGGGAGAAATGTAACTGAGTAATATTGCATCTTGGAGAGAAGTAATAAGGAGATTCGACCTCATAGCTGTAGACCTTGTAATTTACAAGCATCTCTGAAGAGTGGTTGCCATGAGGATGCCAAACAGTTGCTCCTTGTTTCCATTAGGGGTAGAGCCAAAGATCTAGTTTAAAAAAAAAAAATCTAGGTTACGCTAGCAAGAGTAAGAGATTTAAGGAGGACCTTCGTATTCAGTGTTTTAGGAATGAGATAAATTGGGTAGTGGAAGGTTTCTTTCTTCCCTGAAAATATTAAGAAGACAGAGATCAGTCCTGCGTTTTTTTGTTGTTATAGCCTTGCGTGGAGACTGGATTGGGCAACTTTTTGCATTCCCTTTGAGCTACGCTTGGGTAAATATTTAATGATTGGTTGAAAGGTAACTAGGGGCGGGAGAGTGGAATGTTCTTGGCGAGTTTAACTTACCCGCGCCCTCTAGTGGTAGGACTGGGAAAGAAGCGGCCATTTGTTACGGCGACCCGCGCGGTGTGCAGCTCTGGCACTAGATTTCGCACAAAGCCTACTTTGATGTTATTTGAACCCTTCAGTTTGAGAAGCTGTAAAACGTATAGGGACTTATGGACCGAGAATCCAGACTCCTCGTTCCATTTCCAGCTCTGCTGTAAACTAACAGATTACTTGGGCGAGTTACTTAGCCTTTCTGTGCTTCAGTTTGCTATCTGGAAAATGGGGATGATGATGATGGTGATACGCGTGCAGCATGGAACCGGAGCATTATAAATAGGCACACGTGTTAGAATTGAGAGTCTAGGGACAGACTCTCCCATATCCGGGTATTTATTCAGGACAAAGATGTCTTTATACGGAAGTGGAGTAAGATGGTTTTTCTTGTAATGACAATCAGACAACCCAATGTAATAAAAAATTTTTTTAAAAAAAGGAACTTGACTCCTGTCTCAGAACATACACACAAATCAATTCCAGGTAGATTATATGCTTAAATGTAAAAAGTAAAACAGTAAATAAAGCTTTGGGAAGATTATATAGGAGAAAATCCTTATGACCTTGAGGGTAGACAAAGAATTCTTAAATAAGACATGGGGCATATTAACCATAAATGAAAAGATTGCTAAGTTGAACTACATTAAAATTATGAACTTCTTTTTTGGTCTTTTTTTTCAGTTGAAGTATAGTTGACACACAGTATTATATTAGTTTTGGTATAAGGCACAGTGATTGAATAATTCTCTATATTAAGCAGTTCTCACCACAGTAAATGTTGTTACCATCTGTCAGCATAGAAAGTTATTACACTAGTATTGACTATATGTCTTATGCTGTACTTTTCACCTTCATGACTTACTTATTTTATAAATGGAAGTTTGTACCTCTTAATTCCCGTCACCTGTTTTGTCCACCCACAGCTCCCCCCCCCCACCAAAAACCAGAATTTGTTTTCTGTAATTAGGGATCTGTTTCGGGTTGTGCTTGTTTGCTTTGTTATGAACTTCTGTTTATCAAAAAACATTATTTAGAGAGTGAAAAAGCAAACCATAGAATGAGACAAGATCGTTGTAACCCCTATAATTCTTAAAGAGCTCAGATCCATTAAAAAAAAAAAAAGACAGACAAACTAATATGAAACTAAGACTGGAACAGACACCGTCTCCCTAAGGAAGGATAGATATGCAAGATACCAACGGGCACAGGAAAAGGTGCCCACTTGCATTAGTTCATGGGGGGAATACAAATAAAAACTACAAGATACCACTATAAACCCACTAATGTGGATAAAGTTAAAAGAATGGACAAAACCATGTTTTGGGGAAGATGTGGACATTTGAAACACACACTGCTGTTGAGAGTGTAAACAGATACGATCAGTTCAGAAAACTGACTGGTGTTAGATACTACATTTGAAAAACCAAGTACTGCTACAGATCGCAAACAATATACCCTCTGATCTAGCAACTTAATGCCTAGCACATACCTAGCAGAAATTTGTTCACATGTATACAAAAGACGTTGTCAAAGTTTTAAAATAGCCAAAGTAAAAAGCAACGAACCACGAAAGCAGTAATTATTAAAAATTTATTGCGCACACACCAAAAAGGCGGCTTGCAAGCCAGAGCGGTCAGAAGAGAACATGAAACGAGGCTTCGGGGAATATTGTTATAAAGCAGTTTACAGCCAGAAAGCAGTGACTGTTTAGATTGGTTACAATATTGCAATTTTCAGTGGTTACCCCATATTAACCTTGGGAAATAGTTTTCAAGTTTTGCCTAACCTTTTTGAGCAGAAGCAAAAACCAATCCAGGTCAAGTTAGTGCAAAAAAGTTGCAAATTAAGTTTTGTCTGCATGCCTAAAACTGGGGCTGTCTGCTCAGGGAGCCTTCGAGGCTAGCCTCTGTCTGTCCTTGACTTTAACAACTTGTATGGAAATATTCACAGTAGTGGCGTTCTTAGGAATAGTCTTAAACCGGAAACAGCTCAAATGTCTCTAAGCAGTAGAATGGATAAATAAATCATGGTACATTCAAACAAAGGAATACTTATTAACAACAATTAAAATGAGCAAACAATAGCTATATTCATACATTCAGGGATGAGTCTCACAAATTTTTTTGAAAAGATCTCATTTTTAAGTAATCCCTACACCTAATGTGGAGCTGAAAGTTACAACCCCAAGATCAAGAGTCACATGCTCCACAAACTGAGCCAGCCAGGGGTCCCCAATCTCACAAAAGTAATACTGAACAAAAGAAGTTGGACACAAAAGCAAACAGTGATGTATGCATGGATCCCCCATATAACAATATAAAGTTCACAACATGGCAAAACTCATGTTTGGTGTTAAGAGCCAAAAAAGTAGAAACAACCCAAATGTCCATCATCTGATGGTTGGATAAACAAGTGTGGTATACCCATGCAATGAAATAGCACTTAGCAATAAACAAGAAGGGAGTACCAACAGATTCTTCACTGCATGAACCTTGAAACCATTTGCTAAGGGAAAGATGCCTGTGGCAAAATATCACATATGGTAGGATTCCACTTACATGAAAAGTCCAGAACAGGCAAATCCATTGAGACAGAAAATGGTTTTTTAGGGCAGGAAGGGCTGGGGAGAAATGGGGAGTTACAGTCAATGGATAGTGAATTTGGGGGTAATGAAAATGTTCTAAAACTGATTGTGATGATGGTCACATGACTCTGAATTCAACAATGGGTGAATTGTATGGCATGTGAAATGAATTTCTATAAAGCTATTATTTAAAAAAATATAGAGGACATTTATTAAAAAAAAAAAGGTAAAGTAAGCCCTGCAGCAGAGTGGGACTTTCTCTCTTTTTTTTTTAAGGATTTTATTTATTTATTTGACAGAGAGAGATCAGAAGTAGGCAGAGAGAGAGGAGGAAGCAGGCTCCCTGTTGAGCAGAGAGCCCGACTCAGGCCTTGAACCCAGGATCCTGAGCTCATGACCTGCCTGAGCTGGAGGTAGAGGCTTTAACCAGAGTGGGACTTTAAAAAGACAGGTCTTCTGCTCAGAAATGCCAAAGTCAAAAAAGTGTTGTTTATATCATATTTGCATATGTAAGTACTAGTTTTTTTATTGATGTTATGGGGTCTTTTATTTATCTGAATATATGCATTGGATTAACATGTACAGTGTTTTAAACAGATGAGTGTATTGTTGTCCATATTTAAAAGATCTTCAGCTCATAAATTAGAAACAAAATGAAAATCTAACCTAATCCATGGTGTTAGATATCACATGCCAGGATGATGGTGACTAACTATGGACCAGGACAGAGAGATAGAGATGAGGGCATCTAGGAGAGTTTCTGGGTGCTGATAATGTTCTATTTCTATTTCTCTTGGAGCCTTCCCAGACTCTTCTGCTGATCACAGGAACTAAGGAAGCTGGACGGGCAGGATGTGAGTTCTTACAGAAACACCCAAGTTTCCACCTGAGCAGGAAGCAACCAGTATTATTGCTTTGTTCAGTCCCACTGAGGCCTCACCATCTGTCAACTGCCAAGGGACAAGTTGGGTCTGACTTCCCGTTAGCCAGCCCAGAAACTTGTAGCCTTGAATGAAGCCCAGAAACTTGTAGCCTTGAATGAAGGACCAAGGAAATGGGCAAGTGAGCACTTTTCTGATCTTGGCCACAGCAGACCAAGAGCATACAGGGTGTTCCTCTCAAGACGAAGTGTGGCCATCAGACCTTGGGTTAGGGGCCCGTGGCCAGTGGGGGATGGGCAGGTGACTATGCTCCAGTCTCCTGGAACTGAGACCTCAGTCACCCCAAACACTCAGGAAAGCTGCATTCCATTCTCTCCACCTGAGAGGTAGGTCCTAGCCTACATGTCGGACCGCCTAGTAAGAAAGAGCAAACGCAAGGAAGAAAAACCAGGAAGGGCTCCAACCAAGAGAACAGGGGTATGAAACTTGGTTTAATTTCAAGGTTCTTGCTCAAGAGAATGGCAACTACTCTTTGGGCTCAAGGGAGGGAAGTGTGGTGTGTGTATTTGCGGGTCTGTGTGTGGCAGGGATGAGAGAGACAAAGGGCACAAGTGACATGTACTCAGCCACCAGGAAAAGGACTTCGCTGCTGAGCCTTTCTCGGCTCATCTGTCTCTGAGGCCCAGGAACAGATGACGTGTTTGAGGTGACAGCTTCCTGAGAGACTTGCCTCAGCCTGCCCTTAATGACAAGCCCCTGCTGGAGGATTAGAGCCCCAAGCAGTGACTCGCCCAAAACAGAGCTTTGGCCACTGACACAGAACCGTGGGCTTCTCTAACATACTAGCATTTGTTCACCTTTCCCTCCATTTTTTAATTTAGAAGAATCAAGTGTGAGAAATGGAGTTTTCCTTCTCAAGGACATTGGAGATTGCTTGCCTTCTGTGTGGTGAGAAATACTTTCTGAAGGGGTGGGAGGCAGGCTGGCGGCAGGAGCTCACAGCGCTGCCACCGTGTGACCCAGAGTCAAGCCGGAAACTGTGCGTATGTGACCTTTGTCCAAATCCTTCTGGTGTCAGATAACCAAAACGTTTGAGCTAGGTGGAGCGAAAAACAAACAGGAACATCCAGGGCCTAACATGCTTCTGGCTTTACCAGAAGTGAAAGCAGGAATCATTAAAGCTGCTAGGTACGGGACAGCTGCCCTCCCTCGGTTTCTCTTTCTCTGGGATCCCATGGTCTCCTGTTTGCTTCTTCTTGCAATGTTCTCCATTTTCTGTCTCTGAAGTCGTGTTTTCTCTGCCTGCTGTGTACAAGGCCAAATGTGGCTGCCACATAACTTCTGGCCACTACTACTAGGAGAAGACAACCAGTGTCTTTCAGATCCCGATTCAGGAATGGTGGGCAGCCAAAGACATTGGTCCAGTCAGCAGGTGCGGGGGACGGGAGGCTGTGTCCAAACGTGGAGTGAGGGCACACCCCCGTGAGCGAGGGAGGTGTGGGAGATGGAGGTTTGTGTGCTGCGCAGACATTAGCTGTCATTGCCCTTGCTTATGAGGGTATTGGTCATTCCCTGGGCAAACCTGACCAAGTGCCTCCCGGGTCAGGCTCCAAGAAGGTTCTTGAAGATACAGGGTTGGGTTAGACATCACTCTTGCCCTTTGAGAAGCTTATAGTGAAGGAAGCAAGTGTATTAGCATTTTTTTCATTATGTGTTTTATGAGAAGTACAATAATAGAGTTTTGTGCAAACTGAGATGATGAGATCACAGAGGAATATTAATAGTGAATATTTGTCGATGCCAGCCACTGTTTGCTTAACCCTTGACATAATCCTATAAAGTAGGATCTGTCATTATCACTCTTTTTTTTTTTTTAAAGATTTTATTTATTTATTTGACAGAGAGAAACATGGCTAGAGAGGGAACACAAGCAGGGGGAATGAGAATGGGAGAAGGAGGCTTCCCGCCGAGCAGGGAGCCCGATGTGGGGCTTGATCCCAGGACTCCGGGATCAGGACCTGAGCCGAAGGCAGACACTTAATGACTGAGCCACCCAGGCCCCCCAGGTTATTGTCACTCTTATGTTAGCAATGACCTCCATTCGCCCAAGGAGGATACAGGCTTGGAGTGGATGAGTATCCTCCAAGTGACAGCTGGGAAGCCGGGAGCAGGGATTCCAATGCAGGTCTGACTGTAAAGCCTAAGGTCTTCCCACTCCAGCAATGGAGATTTTAGAAAATGCCAAGAAATTATATGTCGTTTATATATCAATCAAAAAAAATAAAGAGGATAGGGGCTCCCAGGTGGCTCCGTCAGTTAAGTGACCTACTAACTCTTGGTTTCTGCTCAGGTCATGATCTTGGGGTCCTGGGATTGAGCCCCAGCATTGGATCCTTCACTCAGCTGGGAGCTTGCTTGAGATTCTCTCTCCCTCTGTCTCTGCCCCTCCTTCTGCTCATGTGCCCTCTATCTCTAAAATAAATTTTAAAAATCTGAAAAAAAATAAAGAGGATAAAAGTAAATTTATTTGGGTGCCTGGGTGGCTCAGTGGATTAAAGCCTCTGCCTTCGGCTCAGGTCATGATCTCAGGGTCCTGGGATCAAGGCCCACATCAGGCTCTCTGCTTGGCAGGCAGGGAGCCTGCTTCCTTCTCTCTCTCTGCCTGCCTCTCTGCCTACTTGTGATCTCTCTCTCTGTCAAATAAATAAATAAAATCTTTTAAAAAATGTAAATTTATTTATATATTTATGTATTTATTTTAAAACTAAATTTAAATTGCAAAAAAAGCACCTGCTATGAAATAGTATGTATAGGATGTATATATGGAAAAAGGTTACATGTGTCTCTAAATGTATAAAAACAAGACAATGAATCATAAACTCATCTTAAAATGTAATAGGAGTCTGGGGCACCTGGGTGGCACAGTTGGTCCAGTGTCCAGCTCTTGGTTTCAGCTCAGGTCCTGATCTCAGGCTCATGAGATCAAGCCCCCCGTAGGGCCCTGTGCTCAGCGTGGAGTCCGCTTGGGCCTCTCCCTCTGTCCCTCCCCCCACTTCTCGTGCACTCTTTCTATCTCTCAAATAAATAAAATTTTTTTTTTAAAGGTAATAAGATTCCACAATGGGGAAGATGTCATAATTGTGTTTTCAGGGTTGGGTTCCTGAGATTGGGGAGGGATGGGATAGAGGGAAAATTGACTCTATACATTTCTGGTTAATTAATACATTTTTTTCAAGATAACACATTAATAAATTAGCTCAAAAAAGGCAAAAAGAAAATGCCAGACACAATGACCTTGTTTAGGCCGCCCGAAAAGTTAACATGTCCCCATCCATGGCAAGGGACTGCTTGTCAAGGGATGAGGACTTTGCCTTCTCCCCACCATCTCACTCCCAGAAGCCCCGTAGCCCTGCCTCCCTTTGCAGAGGGAGAAGAGAGAGGGAGGGGATGAAGCCTTTGTGCCAGCAGTTGGGTGGGGTCTGGGAATAAGATGTGAATATGTTTAAGTTCTTATTTATTCTTAGGAAAAAACCCAAAGAGGTTGGTATTATTATCTTTTCCTTATAGAGGAGGAGGCTGGGGTTCAGAAAGGTGGAATAATTTGCCCAGGGTCACCCAGGGGCAGAGTCCGGATTTGAACCTGAATCTGGCTGACCCAGAGAAATGAGCCACAGGGTTGACACTGGTCCTCACAGGGATCGCTTGGTGGGTCAGTGTGGTTTTCAAAAAAGTTCGCCACTGGAGACCCGGGATCGAGCCCCGCATCGGGCTCCCTGCTCGGTGGGAGGCCTGCTTCTCCCTCTCTCAGTCCCTCTGCTTGTGTTCCCTCTCTAGCTCTGTTTCTCTCTGTCAAATAAATAAATAAATAAAATCTTTAAAAAAAAAAAGTTCGCCAAATGTGAGTGTAAGAGAGCAGTGGGAGAAGCTTGGTTATAAGACAGAGAGCATTGACAAAGCCCAGAGAGCACTGTAGGGGCTCCCATGGTCCCCTAGCAGCTGGGGTTCCAGGCTTTGGTCTATTCGTGATAGCAGGATTCCAGCCCCTACAAAAGATGTTATAAACATCTTGGTGGTGATTATTATAATCTGTCTTCTTCAGAGGTCAGGGAGATCCTAGCCCAGAGTGTGATTGGATCATTTTCTGGCAAGAAAGTCTCATGGGATGGGCCTGGATCCCTCAGGAGGCCACGGCGGGTGCTTTAATGGGATTTGGAGTTAGGTAGGCCTGGATTCAAATCCCAACTCTGATATCTGCTGTGTGGCCTGGGACTAGTTACTTAACTTCTCTGGGCTGCAGTTGCCTCATCTACAAAACACACGATAATCTTCCCTCCTTCTCAGGGCGATTGCAAGGATTTTGTCAGGTAAGTTCTGGAATGCACTCCGCACAATGCCTTGCACACAGAGGACCCACTAAAAGGTGGTCGGGACGAGGACTACCTACCAGTGTTATCGTGATTGGCTCAAGTGCGTGCTTGTCTCAAACTTGGTGTCTTGGATCAGATAATTGTTTATTGTGGGGACCGTCCTGAACATTGTAGGATGTTTTAACAATCCCTCAGTTGTGAGGGCCTCATGTCCCCTGAGAAGCAATATCTGCCCCTGCTGAGAGCAGGTGAACACAGGGTAAAGGCATGAGAATGTCTTCAAAGGGAGCAATCACGGAGGTTGATCCAAAACAACCGGACCTGATGAGGGGCCTGATGTGGTGGGGGGTGCAAACGGAGGGTAAGGATGTACGCTCAGGGTGCAGGAATGGAGTCAAGCTGGGAGATCCCAGCTGAGCCAAAAGGGGGTGGGCTCCGAGCAAAAAGGGCCAGAGACTCCTGGAGATGCTGTGGCCAACAGCTGTGTCTGGGTTTTTATTTCTTTGTTTAGTGGAATTTTGTTTTTCTAGTTGTGCAAATAGTAAAAGTTCCTTTTAGATGATTCAGAAAAGTCCACTTTCCAGAAAAATGAAGATCTTGCAAAATCCCAGCATTTCACGACAGAGTTGGAGGTGCTCATTTGTTGTCCTCATTCAAACATTTATTGAGTGCTTAGTGGATGTAGGCCCTGTGCAGGTGCTGGAGGTCCTGGGTGTGTCTGTGTGGGCCGGTGTGTGTGGGGGGGCTGTTGGCCTCTCTTTCAGCGGCCCCTGGCTGGGAGGGTCTGTGCAACACCTTGACCCTGGCTCATTCTCCTGGATCTTTCTGGAATCTGCCCGTGTCTCTCCATCGGGGAGGTCTTGCTTACATTGCCTGTCCCTCGTCCTGCTCTTGCCAGCAGCCACTCCAGTGTTCTCACTGATCCATTGTCTTTTCCTTTTCTTTTTTTCCAGTTTAAAAAAAATCGGGGTAAAACACACTTCATATAAATAGACGATTTTTTGATTTTTAAGTATACAATTCATAGCCCTTAGGTACATCTATGATGTGGTGTGACCATCACCACGATCCCTTTCCAGAACTCTAAGAATCAACCCAAACAGAAGCTCTGTATCCATAAGCAATTAACTTCCATTCCTTCTCACCAGTCCCCAGTTACCTGTATTCTATTCTCTCTCTCAATATGCCTTTTCTAAGAACCTCATTTGAGTGGAATCATGCCATATTTATACTTTTGTGTCTGGTTTATTTCACGTAATATTCTCAAGTTTCGCCCACATTGAAGCATATGTCAGAATTTTATTCTTGTTCAGGGCTCAGTACTACGCTGCTACACAGATATACAGCACACTTTTCCATCCATTCATCTTTCATGGACACGCGGGTTGTTTTTACCCTTCGGCTATTGTGAATAATGCTGCTCTGAACACTGGTGTACTCTTCTTTTTAAACAACTTTATTGCGATATAATTTGCCTGCCAAAAAAGCACCCATTTAAGTATGCAATTTATTGCTTTTTGCTACATTCACACAGCTGCACACCTACTACCACAATCTAATTTTAGAACATTTTTCCTGACTGGCTCCAAAAAGAAGTCCCCAAACCCATTAGCTGTCATTCCCTGTGCCCTTACCCCCGCCCAAGCCCTGAGCAGCAAGATCTCTTTTCTGCCTCTAGAGATTTGCCTATTCTGGACATTTCGTATGAATGGAATCATTATGGGGTCTTTTGTACCTGGCTTCTTGCACTTAGCATCATTTTTCAAAAAAGATTTATTTATTTTTTGAAGGGGGTGGGGTAGAGGGAGAGAGGGAGAGAAAATCTCAAGCAGACTCCCCACTGAGCTCAGAGCCTGACCCCATGAGCCTGAGATCATGACCTGAGATGAAATCAAGAGTCAGATGCCCAACCACCTGAGCCACCCAGGCACCTCCCCTTGAGCATAAAGTTTTTAAGCTTCCTCCATTGCTATTTGTTTTGCAAGAACCCAGCCCCCTCAGCTGCTTACATATGGTGAATGCGTGCTTTGAGTTACAAAGGCAGAGTGGTCGCAGACACTACTGACAGAAAAGCCAAAAACATTTACTACCCAGGGGCGCCTGGGTGGCTCAGTTGCTTAAGCCTCTGCCTTCAGCTCAGGTCATGATCCCAGAGTCCTGAGATAGAGCCCTGCATCAGGCTCCCTACTCAGTGGGGAGTATGCTTCTCCTCCTGACCCTCCTCCCTGATGCTTGCTCTCATTCTCTCTATCAAATAAATTTTTAAAAAATCTTAAAAAAAAAAACCCTGTTACTATGCAGCCCTTTATAGAAAAAGTTTGCAGACTCCCAACTTAGGCCCTTTGAATTGTGATTTGGGTGTTGTTGTTGTTTGTTATATTTTGGCATCTACACTGAGAAAGGTCCTTAAAGAGAAAGACTAGAAGGAGGAGGAATTGATGCCAAGAACCTAGGTCAATAAAAACCACCGCTCTCCGGCTTGAGCTATAGTGGAGAGCAGCCCCCCAACGAGCCAGGCAGAGAAACACCGTGCAGGCAAGCCCTTGTGGCCTGGGAGCCAGGAGGCAGGGCCCCTCAACAGGAGAAGTGACCTTTTCCACCAGGTGACGATCGCTTGGGGCCCTTATTAGTATGGTGAAAGCTCCAGGACAGAGGCTCGCTATCAGAATTGCGTTGACCTTCCCCATGGAAAAATAAACCGAAAAGTCAGTTAAGGTTCTGATAGGAGCAAAAGCTTCTGCAGGCCCCAGATGTTGGAGGCAGAGAGGCAGCTGGGCTCCACATCCAGGCGAAACTTGGAACATCCTGAGACAGCAAATGATTCCCCAGGGCCCTCTTATCTTCTTCCTCTGACATTATCAGCTGCTTGCAGGCTGGGGGTCATTTACAGGATACTTAAGAAGGGCAGTCTATGACGTAGTCCCGTTGCCAGGACTGGGGATTCAGACAGGAGCCAGAGATGCTCCATTGCTGTTGTCGAGGGCCTTACAGTCCAGTGGGATAGATGTTTTCCTCCCCATGGAGGAAGGGCATAGGGGCTGAGAGATCAGGTCACAAGAGCGAGTGTTTATTAAGCGCTGTGTCCCAGGGAACTGCTCAACTCACATGATCCTCATGACCATTTGTGAGATGCATCATTATATTATCCCTCCTTTACAGATGAGGAAACCAATGCACAGAAAGGTTAAGGAATTCACTTAAGGTCACACAGCTAGGCAGAGCTGGGATTTAATCCAGGTAGTCCGGTTCCAGCATCTAAATTGGGTGGGTAAAGGAGGGCTTCCCTGAGGAACCAAATGTTCACAGTTGCCCATTTCTTACTTTCTGCTTTGTGTTGACCTAATTTTCATCAGGCTTCTCTTTTGCCTACAGGCCCGTGACCTCTGCTTGTCCCAAACCGGAGCAAGAACAAAACAGTAGACCATGTCTCCCCTTATCAGCTCCTGGAAATGTGCTGACCACAGCCAAGACCCTGCTCCTATCAGACCCCACTGGTCATTTCCCATTGCCTGCCTGGCTTCCCCTCTAGAGATTCTGCTTGCCTCTTCCTTTAGCTTATATATATATATATATAAAAAAACAAACTTTTTGTCTGCTGGATATTGAGATGCTCACAGATTTCTGAAACAGAGTGTTCTGTATTTTGCAATAGGCTCTTTCTGATAAAAGTATCTCCTTATCTATCTCCAGATTTTGGACAATGTTAGAGCTGAGATCAGATGGGATAGCAGGTGCAACTTTATGAGGAAAGAAAGAATAGCGCTGGTGGTAGAGGGAACAGCATGTACAAAGGTCCTGAGGTGGGTGGGAGCATTGAGCACTTGAAGAAATAAAAAGGTTAGATGTTAAATGAAATAAGCCCCAGACCAAGCCCCCAGGTTCCCTCTATCTTTCCGCTTATCTGTCCTCAGATGTTGGCTGCTTCCTTCATGGTGGCAACATGGCTATAGCACTCCACACACCTTATGGAACCCTTCCTCTTGTTCCTTTGTAACAGAGGGAAAGTCTTTAGGGAAGCACCCCACCAGGTCCCATTGGTCAGATTTACAGACATGGTCTGGGCAAGAGCACTCCATTATGATTTAGACCAATCACAATTCACCCTTGGGACATGGACTCAGGGAATTGCTGTCATTTGCATCTGTTGTGAACATGATTATAAATCCTGAGGAATTTTTGGAGGACACTGATGGGATGGAATTGACTCTTTCAATCTCTCAGAATAAACTAGGAACTCACATGCAAATGTTCCCTACAATAGCAGAATGCTTTGTTAGTATCGGGACTGGTATGTAACTATTGCTGTTATCTGGAATAGCAAAAGCCCCCCAGAGCCCAGTAGGTGCGCTCCTGCTTCCCTGTCCTTTGGCAAAGACATGGTGGCAGGTAGGGGGCATGCGGTGAAAGCGTTCACATGCTCCAAGGCCCCTCAATGTTTATGATACCCATTGCTGCTGGCAAGTGGTGGAAACAACCAGAGAGACCCCCTTGGGGAAGTTTGTCTTGGGGGAGGTGGAGGAAGAAGGATGCTTTACTTGGGACAGGCAAAGGGGCAGAGCCATTAGCTCTGGTTCACAGGGATATCGCCATCCCAGCCTGTGGATTCCATGTCCTCTCAACCTCTCACAGATGTGCCAGGCTGCTAAAGAAGTTATACTCTAAGAAAGAGGTGTGAAAGATGGTCGGACGCTGAGCCCAACCCATGCAGGAGCCACAGAGAGGACATGGTAGCTTATGAACTTGAGCCACTGCTTAAAAAGCAGGAGCTTGCACATAAAGGTTCAGATTTCCAGCCTCTTTGGTGGCAAAATTTGATATTCTAGCGTTACTAACCCTCCCTCCCTAATGGCAACAAGTGATGGGAACTGAGTTGTGAATCCCTTGTTTACAAATGTCCGCCAATGTGCCCCGCCCCCACTTCCAGCACCCCTTCCTCATTTACATTCCTGGTTGTCCCTGTTGGTGTTTTCATGAGGAGTTCACTCCTGTGATTTAAAAAAAAAAAAAAAGTTTTCATCTTCCCTCAAATGCAGCAGGAGGGATGGAGCAGAGATCCACTGAGCGGATGGGGGTAGCAGAGAGGGAGGCAGCCCAGGGCAGCTGTCTCCCACCAGCAGGCTGGAAGGGCCTCAGAGCTGAATCCACAGGCCCATGTGGCAGAGGGGACAGAGTCGCACCCTTCTTTCTGCTCCGAGCTTCCCTCCAGCGGTCTCACCTGTCCTGTGTACTAGACAGTGAGCTCAGCATGCACTATGCATTGTCTCACCCAATTATCGGGGTGCCCTCTGGGAGTAGCAACTCTTACTGTCCTCACTCCACATATTAGGCCAGCAAGGCTCAGAGACATCAAGTCATTTGCCTAAGGTCACACCGCAAGGAAGTGGACAGGAAGCAGAGATGAGTGAGTGAAACTCACTCAGCTGAGGACATCCAGCCAACAAATGGCAGAGCTGGCATTCCAGCTCAGGTGCAATAGAATCCAAAGCCTAGAAGTTGAAAGCTGGGGGCCAGAGAGGGCACGCTGGCTTGGCCAGCAGTATTTTTGGAAATGAGGAATTTTTTGTCCTTTGCTGGGAGCTTCCTTGTTCCCAGTTTGCCACAGGTCCCACCAACACCTGTCGATTCGCATCCTGGCCTCTCTCCCCATGCGTGTTACTTGTTTGGCCTCTGGAGGAGATGACAACCTTCATGTCTTTTCCGTGTCCTCTTGCCTCCCTGCAGAGTCCAGCTCAGATGACTTAGAGCTCTTAGTTCTAGGACAGAGCTGGAGGCCATGTTTGCTTCTGTTGACCCCACCCCACCTGGCCTTCTGGGAGTCAAGGGCCGAGATCAGTGGAATATGGTTAGAGTTCAGGTTCAAGCTCAGGTTCAGCTCCATGACCATGATGCTCCATGCCTCGGTTTCCCCATCTGTGAAATAGACATGCTAATAGTACCTGTCTCAGATGTGAATACAGGTGAAGTGTTTAGGAAAGCATCTGGCATGTAGTGAGTATCCAATAAATGTTAGTGATAATAATGTAATGATAATAGTAATTCTTATTGAAAAATTATTGTGGTGGTGCTCTATGGAAGGGCACTAGCCTGGATTCTGCCCCATAACACTGCGACCTTGGGCAAATCAGTGACAGCCACAGGCTTGTCTGTGAAATCTGGGGCTGGACTCTCTGTCCTGCTGTCGCTCACCCCCATCGGGGCCTCCTCCCTCCCCCACACCCCATACAGCCTTCCTCCCAGCACACCTGGGCCGGGTGCTCCAGCTGAGCGGGCTCTGCTGGCCCCATTTCAGTGAGTTTCAGACCCTAAATTTGGCCCTTTCATGGAAGCCAGGGTTTGTGGTGGGGGAGGCAGCTTCCCCACCTGACTGGTGCTGTGAGAAGCAAGGCTTCCTGGAAGGCTGAGAGCCGTGCTCGACCCTGTCAGTGGCCTGGGCATGTCGTTGGACCTGAATGTTCCTCGGTTTTCTTAATCTAGCAACTAGATTTCACGTATGTTGACTCTTTAAACCACCATGTTATCTCTTCAATTAAAACAGCTTTCTTTTCTTTCATATGAGGAAAACTCAGAGAGGTTAAGTGATTAAGCCTAGCTCACACAACTAATGTATGATTTGAGTCATCTTTTAACCACAAGGTCTAATCTCCTTCTAACTTTACTTTTTTTCCCCCTTTTATCTTGAGATGAAAGGTAGAAGCCATGGTTTTATGGTTGAGAGAGAGGCTGCCTGGGTTTGAATCCTAGTTCTGCCACTTATTAGCTGTGTGACCTCAGACAAATTGCTTAACCTCTCTGTGCCTCAATTTTTCTCATCTGTGAGATGGGAGATGATAACTGGACCCATACAGAGTTGTTAGGAGGATTAAATAAATTAATATGTGTAAAGCACTTTCAGCACTGACATTTAGTAAAATTTATTTAAGTATTACTGAATTAATAAGCTAGCTCCCCTGCCAATCAGGTGTATGATCTCAAGCATGTAAAAAAAGCCACTCTAGATCAGGATCAGGAGACCCATGCTCCATTTTGGGCTCAGCCACTAATTTGTTCTGTGCCCTCAGAGACCTTCTTTAAACTTTCTGTGCCTTAGTTTCCTTAACCACAAAATGAGGGGCTTGGACAAGTTCATTAATGAGCAGCATTTTTTGAAAAACATCAAAACTTTTTTGATCACATCTTCTTATCTATTTCTGTCTATTGGGGAGAATATGCCAGTGTAGAGGGTGCTGCCCGGGCTGCTCCCCCAGCACCGCTGGGGACTGCCTGGAGGCCCCGTGGCCATGGCCTGGATGACATGTGTGACTTTCCCCGACTCAATCATACCTTCCTCCCAGGAACTACAAGTAGTGCTCAGGCAGGAAGGTCATGAATTCCTTCCCGCTCAGGAGCTGTAGGGTTCTGGTTCCTGTGGATTTTGTTTTCGTTTTTTTTTTAAGATTTTATTTATTTGAGAGACAGAGACAGAGATAGTGACAGAGAGCACAAGCAAGCAAGAGAGGGAGAGGGAGAAGCAGGATGAGCAGGGAGCCTGATGTGGGGCTCGATCCCAGGACCCGGGGCCACCCCATGGTTCCTGCTGTTTCTGAGGCTTAGCCTTTCTTGAATTCCTGAAATTCAAATATCATGGCTCCCCCATTTACTTAAGCTACCCTATCAGTTATTTATCATTGCATAAACAATCACCCCATAATCTAGAGGCTTAAAACACCAATTTCCTGTTTCCCTAGATTCCCTGGGTTGACTGGGTGGTCCTTTGGCTGACCTTGGGTCACTTGTGTGGCTGAACTCACCTGGTGAGTAGGCAGGGATGTTGGCTGGGGTGCCTTAGTTCTCTTCCCTGTGGCCTTCCCATATGGCTAGCTTAGGCCTTCTGAGGGTGGTGTCAGGATCGCAGGGGGAAGAACAGAAGTCTAGTCAAGGCCTGCCTGGCCTCTGAAGCCCCAGAATATTGCTTTTTCTGTATTCTCTTGGTCAGAGCAAGTCACAAGTTCAGCCCTGATCCAAGGATTCAATAGATCCCACCTCCTGATGGGAGATGCAGTGTGTATACTGGGGGCAGGAGGAATGGAAGGTGCTGGGTGTGCAGACAAATACCACAACTAGTTGCAGTGGATTTCCTAGTTGCAGACAAAAGAAACATAAATAATATATCTTATGATTTACATATTTCCACCTAGAACACTCTGATTTCATTTCTCACCACTTCTCAGCCACCGGGGCTTTGCCTTTCTTCACTCACACCAACCACACTCCCACCCCAGGGCCTTTGCACTTGCTGATCCCTCTGCCTGACACATTCTGATCCCAGAACTTCTTCTGACTGCTCCTTTTTTACTTTTAGATCTTTATTTACACTGTTACTCGCAGAGATCTTTTCTTTTTTTTTTTTTTTTT
>PITA01022891.1:0-29426 GCA_004023965.1 Spilogale gracilis | reverse complement strand
GACCAAAACACTCTCTGCTGTGGGTGGCTGTCCTATACATTGTAGGACAAACAGGGATGTTGCTAAATATCCTACTAGAGGCCAGGAGCATCCCCTTATTCCTTCCCCACAATATGACAACCAAAAATATCTTCAGATATTGCCAAACATCCCCCCGAGGGGAAAACCTCACCCCCCCCCCCCCCCGCACATTGAAAAGTACTGGTCTAAAAGTGCTAGCCACATGCCTAACATTCTCACCATTAGCTACCCCACTGCATTAGTGGGAAGGTTTAGTAACCCCACTGCATTTAATGGGATTAGAAATTCCTTGGGAGATGCCCCAGGGTCACTCAGCAAGTAGAAGGGAAAAGCAGAGTGCCCTGATCTTATTCCCTCATTGCAATAACAGCATTTTCACTTGTATCTGTTTTATATAAACTTTATTTGAAACCAGGGTTTTAATACTAGGTAGTAATAATTTTAAAAATATTTGAAAACCATTGGTTTTATTACTGTGACTCCCACAATATCTTTTAAAATGCAAATACCTTACCTAGTAACCACAGTGCATAATAAAATTGTCATTCTTTTACCTATCAGTGTAAATGAATTTCCCAGGACAACTAGCTAATTCCTTGTGAAAAGATCTTGAGAGAATGAAACATAGGCCTGATAGATTTTGTTGTGATAAAGTCTGGAAACGTTGAATCATGGCACCATGCCAAAGAGAACAAGAATGAGGTCAATACCACATGGAAAGTTCTGGACAACCAGAGATTAGCTTATGAACAGTGGGCCCAGGAAATGGGGTTTGAAGAGCTGGCAAAGAGAATGTGCTAAAAGTGGGCTTAGACAAATTCAGTCTGCTCCAGAAGCTGATTTCAGTTTGAGGCTCTGGTTTGAAGGTTTCTAAATGGTCTTTTATGTTCATTATTTGAAGATGAAATTAGGGATTTATTGGTTTGTTTATTTTTCTTAACTCATTGAAGATTAGTTCAGTTATTCATGATGCTTTTTAAATTTCAACTTTACCCTTGATCTTCTGATATGCAAAGCTTAGAACTGAGTAGATTCTTTTTTAACTAAGACTTTCCAGGAGGCTGAAAATGAATAATATATTAGTTAGGATATCAAGTGAGAGACTTTATTACTGTATGACTCAAAGACAAATAGTATAGAGATACTGGGCACAAACCTTAGCAAGAATATAATGTTTTCATCTCACTTGCTCCCAAAGTGCTACTAGGCACTTAAGCTTTATCTCCAAAAACAAAACATTAGAAAACAATACAGAGTAAAATGAGAATTAAGCCCTGTCAAATAAAACATGGCAAGAGAATATGAAAAACTTGAATGGCCAGGCTCTTTCTTCTAAAGGCTTATAGCATGTTTTCCTAAAAGGATGTGGCAAACTTTCTTCCAACTGACCACTTTATTTTTTGAGCTTTTTGATCAGTGTTTATTTTCCCAAAACAAGCATCAAATAATGAATTTTCTAATAGTTGTATTCTTTCCTGAAGTATTTTTAAGGCTTCCTGAGGATTAAATATTAAAGCCAACAAATTATATTTCTACTCTAACTCATAGGCTACACAACGCAATCCTGTAATTGACTTTATTTCCATAGAGGCAGCTTCAGTCCCCCAACATCACAGAGAGGTACCTAGATGCTCAAATGAGCTATGCCAAGAAATACCAAGTGCTATTAGCCCAAATCTTAAGCACTTGAGGCAAAAGTGACTCTGTCTGCCACAGATATTTATCAAGTTCTTACAAACCATCTGTAACTTAATATAGCTATTTCTTTTAGTGAATTTGTTGCATTCATGTTAATAGCAGAACATAATTTAAAGACAATTCACCCTTGGTCAGTGTGTGATAGCAGACTACACAAAACATGAGTAAAAGAAAATCCACGCTTTGTGTCAGCATGCTGAAAGAGATGCTAAAAATAAAGTAAAATTTCCAATTTCGAGTCAGGAAGAGAAAGCAAGAAGAGGTACATTGCATGCAATAGATTTAAAGATATCTGAATTCTAAATACATCTGTGATTATATATTATACACATAAAAATATAAATATGAATAATATAAATATATTAAACACAGATACTAATAATAAATATATATTTATATTTAATATAAATACTTATATTAAATAAAAATATATAAATACATATATAAATGCCGAAAAAGAATTCTGACCCCATAATGCCCCAGGAGAAAATAAAGTTACAATTACAGATGTAAGATTATTCTTCTTATTTTGAAGTTGCGAAGTTATTTTTATTTTTGCCAAAACATTAAAACGTAATACATTTTTAATATTTGATTTCAAGTAATTCATAAAACTGAGAGAAAAGAAATAATTCAGCCACTACATTTTTTTTTTTAACCAAAGAGTCACTAACTGTTAAACCAGGGAGGATAGCACACTTCGGACTAAAAAAATAAATAAGGTCTAAGCAAAATAAAAACATGAGCCAATGAGTATTGCAAAAAAATTCATGATTCCTATCTTACCTTCCATTTGTTTGTGCTGTTGTCACTCATGTCTAATGAACATCAGCCCTTTTATAGGGTATAAATAATAAACTGAATAATATTGTAACCCAGAAGAAATCTTTGTTGTTTTCTTTTTCCTCTAAGAGCTTTTTTACATCAACATTAAATAAGTAGTTATGTAAATCAAGCCTCAGTAAAATAGTCTGCGTATTTTTTCTGAGAAGGAAAGTGAAAAAAAATACTGCTATGGTTGCCTTAGATATCTAAAAAATAACAGATATTTTTTGTTTGTTTGTTTGCCATAGGAAAACCCCCAAAATATTGGCTGCTAGAGCAGAAACTTCATACCACATTCTAAAATTAAGTAATGTTGGCTGCTAAAACCCCACAACAGAATGTGTGACGCTATATTTGAAAACATATAGGTTGTGATATAATAATATAATGTATAACTAAAGTAGATTTCATCTATAATTAGCTCTATACTAATAAGTAACTTACAAAGCCTCTCTGGTTTCCTTTTTCTACAAAAAGAGGGTGTTCTGTTTAGAGATTCCAGAGACTTTAGAGGTCATCTGTAACACATAGAATTCTATCCATCATTAAACATGGAGAGGTAGGTGTGAGCAAGTGTAAAATACCAGACTGGTTTTAAGATTCTTTTTTATTTTAAACTGAAAATTAGGATACCAAACAAAAGATATGCTAGACCTGCTGTTATTTTCTCAGATTATCATTTATTTTAATAGATAAATTAACTGCTCATTCATATGCAAATAACCTCAACAGAGAACTATTGATCCTAGAGAAATTTATTTCAAAGACTACTATCATCTTAGTGTCCAGACAATTAACTCACCTTGTCTTTGAGAAAAAGAACATAAAGCAGCAGCTCAAATAATAGAATATTTATTTCCACAGTCCCACTCTTGCTAATACCTAATTTCTAAAATCTGTCTCAAACATTGTCTTCTTCCTATTATTTTTAAATCATTTCTATCAGGACAAAGTATACCTCAACTATCTAACTGTAATTAAGTCACCATCATTATAAAACCTTCTCAACTGAGA
The DNA here is from genome assembly GCA_004023965.1 of Spilogale gracilis. NCBI lineage: Eukaryota > Metazoa > Chordata > Mammalia > Carnivora > Mephitidae > Spilogale > Spilogale gracilis. Next base: position 25,868 of record PITA01022891.1, on the reverse strand, counting down.
AGTTAACTTTATTCTTTTACTATTATGATTCAGAAAGAAAAGTTTACCCTTAATCAATGTTTATACTATTTTTCACCCAATACTATCCTAGGTGACTGGAATATATCACTGCACAAAATTTGCAGAGATCCTTACCTTCTCAAATTTTATGGTAGCCAATGGAGTTAAATTCTGAAAGTTAGAAAAACTAAGTAAATTATTTAAAAAAAAATTTTTTTTTTTTAAGTAGGCTCCACTCCAAGTGTAGAGCCCAACACAGTCCTGGAACTCATGACTCTGAGATCAAGACCTGAGCTGAGATCAAGACTTGGACACTTAACAGACTGAGCCACCTAGGTGCCCCACTAAATTATATTTTTAAATGTGCTGACTTATATGAAAGCTGGTTTTCCACACTGGATGGTGGGATCATGAGCTAATATTGTCCCTCTGGGAGCTGCTAGAATCACTGAAACTGCTTTTCTCTATAGTTGATTCAGCATTATAAAATATCCTTATGCCACTCTGTTGTCTTTTCACCTCCTTAGATTCTGGTAAAAAAGCTGCTGTCATTCCTATGTTTATTCCTATGTTTTCTCTGATGGCATTTAAAATTTTCACTTTATTATTTTGTTTCAGCAATTCAATTACTTTATGCCTTGGAGTGGTTTTACTTTGTTTATTCTGCTTCAGGGTCATTGATCTTCTTGGATCCTTGCATTTATAGTTTTCATTAAGTCGAAAGTTTTAAGTCATAACTTTCTCTAATATTTTTTTATACCTCCTATCACCTTTTGGGATCCCAAGAACACACTTATTAGACTGCTTGATATTGTCCCCCAAATTACTAAGGCTCTATTTTTTTCAATCTTATGCCTTCTTGTGCTTTATTTTAGCATACTTTATATTGCTATGTCTTTGAGTTCATTGATCTTTTCTTCTAAAGTATCTAATATGCTGTTGGTCCTATCCAACACACTTTTCATTTCAGATACAATGTGTTATATCTTTAGAAGTTCCCTTGAGTTTTTTTTATAACTTACATTTTCTACTCTTTATGTTCATTTTTCTCTACCATCTTTAACTTACAGGACACATTTGTAATAGCTCTTTTTTAAGTGCTTGTGTCTGTGATTCCATCAGTGCTATCATTTTTGGATCTGTGTCCATTTACTGGCTTGTATTATAATTATAATCATATATTCCTGATTGATAACATACCTGATAATTCTTGACTGGTTGCCAGACATTGTGAATTTTATATAATGGTGAAGGTTTTTTGTGTATGTGTTTGTTTGTTTTTGTTTTTAGCATTCCTTTATTTTTTTAAAAAGATTTTATTTATTTGACAGAGAGAAACATAGCCAGAGAGGGAACACAAGCAGGAGGAGTGAGAGAGGGAGAAGCAGCCTTCCCACTGAGCAGGGAGCCCAATGTGGGACTCGATCCCAGGTCTCCAGGATCATGACCTGAGCCAAAGGCAGTCGCTTAACCAACTGAGCCACCCAGGCACCCCTTTATTCCTTTAAATAGTCCTCCTCTTTCTTTTTATGTTGTAGTTATGTTGTATGAATCATGTCAGTTAGAATATTTAAGGGAACTTTTAAAGGATTACTTTTAAGCTTTTTGAGGACTGAAACTCTGCTGTATATTATGCCTTTTTTTTTTCTTTGTCTGATGGGAACAAGAACTATAACTTTCCCCATGTGATATTGGGAATCCTGTTGGCCCTTAGTTACATGTGCCTACATAGAAATTTGAATTCATGTAGGGTTCAGCACAAACCAAATATTAAGAGGCATTATGTGCAAGATCTTACTGATTCTGACAAAAATTCACAATTTTTTTCCATTTTATAGATAAGACTATATTATTGTATTACTATATCATTGTATTACTGTAAGACTATATAAGACTATATCATTGTATTACTTCATAGAGTTGTTCTAAGGATTTGATGTGAAAATAACCTAGTAAATTGCCTAACTCTAAGCACTCAAAAACTTCTCTTATTATGTGTCATTGATTATCTAAGTTAATGGTAGTACAGCTAAGTCAGAGAAGTATTTTCCATGATTTTAGTAAATATTCAAATAGAAACACTATCACTTGGAGAACATCAGAGAAGAGCAGGGAGAGTCTCCCATTGTTAGTGGAGTTTACCACACTGAGATCATTTATCCACCCAGCAGACCCAGTATTCTACAATATGATTTTCATTTCTTAGCATGAACATTTGCAAGTGAAATCAAGAATCTTCTGGTCAGGAATCTTGGAAGTTTCTCTTCCAAGGTCTTCACCCTCTAGTGCTTCACCATCATGCTTTTTTAGAAGTATGCACGTACCTTACCATAGGAAGATGATTTTCCCTTTTTAAACTCTTGTGAAAAATTCTCAAGTTCCTTTGGTAAAACATTTGATGTCTCATAATAGTTTAGGTCAGGGAACACCTCCTTGAGATTCAAACATATTTTTTCTTTGAGTGGTAGAAAGAGACCATATAGATGTGCACCATTTCAGAATTAGAAAATAACTTTGGAAGTTATTTGGATGAATGTTTTTATTTTGCAGATGAGGTCCAGAGAATTTTATCAGAATCCTGACCAGGTGTTGTTTTTTTTAGTTTTAGTTCAATGGCCTTCCCAATATGTTATTCTGTCTCCTAATAGCTAAACAGAGCCCCAGAATCTAAAAGGAGATGGTGTTTATGGATATTAATATAAGTTACCATGCAATAGGTGTTCAGAACATCATTCTTCTTCCTTTATTAAAACTAAAGCACTTCCTGAATATTAGAATACAAGGTTTTGCTAATTGTTCTTTAAGGAAAAAGAGGTGGCAGTCCAGTAAACTACTGATGTATTTTTGTAATAGCAATTGTTAGAGTAGAGTATGAGTTGGTGTGGTTGAAATGAAGAAATCCTGACAGATATCTGAAAGGGGATAGTTAACTACTGCCTACAATGTCATACAATTTTACATACACATTTCTTTCTCTTTTTTTTTTAAAGATTTTATTTATTTGACAGAGAGAAACACAGCCAGAGAGGGAACACAAGCAAGAGGAGTGAGAGAGGGAGAAGCAGGCTTCCCGCCGAGCAGGGAGCCCGATGTGGGACTCGATCCCGGGTCTCCGGGACCATGACCTGAGCCGAAGGCAGTTGCTCAACCAACTGAGCCACCCAGGCGCCCTATACATACACATTTCTTAAGAATGACCTTAGGCCTGAAATTTATGGAAATGACTACTCCCACATCATCATATCAGACACAAATGCTTTTTGACACTTGTATTCTGTATTTTGAATGGTGATAATGGAGTGGCTTTGAAAGGCAAAAAAACAAAACAAAACAAAACAAAAAACCAAAAAACTACTGAGGTATCTGCCCCCATTTATTTCCATTCATAGTAGGGAAGATGGCACATTGGTATGTCTTCTGTGAAACTTCCAAAAAGTTTCTAGAATACTCACTGTTATTACTCAACAGTGTTATAAAGTCAAAAAGAAAAAAAAAATTCTGGAGAAATGAACATCTCAGGCCCAGGTCCACATACACTTAAGAAAATGAATAAAATGTTTTCTCAAAGGAAAAGAATAGCTTGTCAATGTTTCCATTAAATCAGTCCATTAATGTCATAGATGTTCTCTTCCACATAAACTGAATGAAAAAAATGTTATAATTATCAGAGGAATAAGAAGTTCTGGGGTTTCCATATTATTATCTATATTTCTGGTCCAGAAAATAATGACTGTGTCTTCAGTGTGTGCCCCAGTACAAAAGAAAAGGCTAATAACAGGAAGAAAATAAACACTGCTCTAATGAACAAATATTCATCAGAATGGGTGAAAGCCTCTACCAGGGGCAGATCTTGTGTTTCAAACTGTATGCTTTGGACAGACAGTTCTAGGATTTTAAGTTTCATTATATGGCCATTGAGTACCTCAGTTTCATTAACTATAAAATAAATATGGTGATACAATATCAAAAATTGTTAAAATAGAATGCATAGGATTCATTTGAACACAAGTAATACCTGACTCACACTGGAATAAATAATGACATTTTTCTTTACATAAATATATAAGGCACTCTGGAAAAGTGTTTCCCTTAGGGAAATATCATACTTTGATTAGCATTAGCCTAGGTTCTGGAGTATGGGGGAAAGAAATTACTGTGGAACTGGATGAGATGAGAATTACCTTTTCCTTAATCTTATCAATGTTATTGGAGAGGGGTGGATTATCTATATCCCACCATTACTCTGTTAGGAAAGAGCAATGTTGAATAACTGCTGGTTTCTATGCATTATAAGTGTGGCTATGCCAATACAAGTAATGAGAGTTAATAACATTCATAGATATTTTATAAAACATTGGTAAATTTAATTTGAATCTTCCTTGAGCTGTTTCTTGTAGATAGTTCAATTAACATATTAAAAAATAATATCCTTTCAAAAACATAATTTTAGCTTAGGTGGCTCAGTTGCTTAAGCCACTGCCTTTAGCTCAGGTCATGATCCTGGAGTCCTGGAATCGAGTCCTATATCAGGCTCCAGCTCTGCGGAAGTCTGTTTCTCCCTCTGACCTTCTCCCCTTTCATGCTCTCTCTCACTATCTCTCTCTCTCTCTCTTTCAATAAATAAATAAATAAATAAAATCTTTAAAAAAATAATTTTAAATTTAAATCCTTTAAATGTCAACTTCCCACACAATGACAGTTACTTATTGTTCTATTATTTTCCTCTCAATATTAATTAATTAATTTTTAATTTATTTGTTCTGGTGAACATCAGAGAAGAGCAGGGAGAGTCTCCCATATGATATACAGATCATAACCTATATCTATTAAATTAAAAATAAAAAACTAGAATTCATGATTTTTGGTTTTCCTCAAAGTTGTTTCTCTTTGTCAAACTTAACTGAAAATCTGATAAGAATAAGGTAAAATGATATTGTTTAAAAGACACAGGGACAGTGTGGGGCATAAACAATGAATCTTGGAACACTGAAAAAATAAAATTAAATAAAAAAAAGACATAGGGACAAACTACTGAAAAGTAAGCTTCGGATTATTTACACTTGTGCAAAGACTTTCTGATTATTGTATCAAATATATTGTATACTAAATTGTCATCTTATTGCATTCTAGTTTCTACCTATAGTTTCTGATAATTATAGGGTAGTGGACTAATGAAATCAATCAGAACACATTACAATCACTCTTTAGTTTCTGTTTTCCTTGACAAAGCACTGGAAAATATTGTTCATGGAAGTTTCAAAAATTACATTTGCAACCTATGGAAAGCACATATAAAGCAGCTGAAATAGTGAATTCTGTTTTTTTAAACCTGACTTGTATTAAACAGGTCCAAGTAACTTCTCAGTTGTCCTGACTCTCCTAAAAATGGTGACCTACTGAGCATGCGGGTAGCCGAGAAACAAAGCAGTAGGGACAAGAAAGGTATTAGTGGGCAGCCTGGTCCTTAGGATTGTATGGATCACCCAGGGAAAAGTTCAAATTCAGACCCGCTTTTGTAAGTAACATTTTATAAGTGTTTGTGACTTGAATTTTGTAATTTACCAAGTTATTTAACTATTCCTACATTAGTGCTTATCCCTTTCATTACTTTTCCACCAACCAAGGTTCAGATGCTTTTATTCTTAAACCAAAAGCAGAAGATAAACCCTTCAGGAACGGCTTCTCTCTTTTGTTGCTGAGGGCTCTGGGAAAATGTAGACTTAACTCAGGAAGGCACAACATAATCATAAAGTAAGAAGGTAAAGAAAGAAGAATCAGTAAATTATCTTGAGCGGATATATTTTCTAACTTTTCCTTCCTGATACTGGGTTTGTTTGTTTTTTCAAAATTCTCATTTTGAACTTCGATTTGCCAAATGGTATCACATAAATTTCAACATTCCCCCCACATTTTTCAATGTAACAAATAAAAAAAGAGAGCAAATAAAACCTTCCACCACGGGGCACCTGGATGGCTCAGTTGGTTAAGCGTGGGACTCTTGGTTTTGGGTAAGGTCGTGATCTCAGGGTTGTGGGATTGAACCTGTTTTAGGTCCCTGCTCAGCGCAGAATCTGTTTTGGATTCTTTCTCCCTCTTTCTCTCCTTCCCCTTCTGCTCTCCCAGCTCACACTCATTCTTTTCTCTCTAAAATTAATAAAATCTTTAAAAACAAAACCCCACAAAAAAACCCAAAGCAAACAAACAAAAAACCTTCCACTGCCATGCCTTAGCCAAACTAGGAAAGAAAGTATATTACGGGCTTCAAATCCCCTTAACAACTGAGCCACCCAGGTGCCCCTGATACTCACTTTTTAAAAGTTGGAGAACAGAGCTATAAATCTTACGTGTCTTCAGAAAGGAAATTTTTTAGCACCTGCTTCCTTAATCCCCCCAGTGAAGCCAACTTTTCTCTTTTATGTAATAGTCAAGGATGGGTAATCGCCCAGAAAGTTGCTTTAGATGCTAGGACAACCAGGACAGAGCTGGAATTTCTGCCCAGGAATCAGAGGCAACAGAAATCTGTCTGAGTGGGGTATGGTCCTTTAGCAAAAATTGATTGGATCAAATTGACTAAAGAGCCATCAGGCTAGTGACGCCATGGTTGAAGGGATTAGAAATGTCTAGCACACGGCAAAATACAGCAATGCTGTGTTGAAATGTTGTAAGAGATGTCATTGTTATGCATAAGCCCAAGTGCAAAACTGACAATATGACTAAAGAACAAGGAGACTGATTTCAGCTCAAAGTAGGAGAACTTCTCACAAGTCAGGCTGCCCAGAACTGGCATGGCATACTTGTGAAGGAGGGAGTTCTTCTCTTCTGGGAGCGACAAATGAACATGCTATGTTTCAACAACCAACATGAAGAGACGGATGGGACTTGTCTCTGGCAGATGGCTAGACTATGTTGCTTTTAACTCTTAACACTTTGAGATGCTAGGAATTCCAAGAACGGTTAATTAACCCAAGAAAATAGGTGAACTGCTCTGTCCTAGTTCCCGAGAGAGGAGAAAATTTGTCTGTATTCCTCAAAGCATCTAAATTCAAGCTTATAATGAACAACTGGAGCCAACTAAAGAAGCTAAGGCAACCGTATTGTGTGCAGAGTTTTTAGTAATTCATTTTGCAGAATAAATTCTCTGTCAGCAGAATACTCTTGAGAATTGTGAAGTGGGAGAGAAGATTGGAGGTTCTGGAGAGACAGAAAGGAAGTCATGACTCCACTTCTGCCCAGTGAGGAGCACAATGTCATGATTCCAGAGCCAAAGCTTTGGAAAGATTTGCTCTCCCGCAGTGAACAATCCCCATGTCATGCTTCCCATCTTTATATGTGAAGTTCAAATACAATCTCCTTCCTCCAAATTCCATAAACATACATGTGTGCTAAAAATTAAGTTCTTTTTAAAAAAAATATTTCTAACTACAGAACTCTAGATAACTTAAAGTTGGATTATTCATGTGTGTGTGTGTGTGTGTGTGTGTGTGTGTGTGTGTGTGTCTTCTTTGCAGCTCCCCAAAGCACCACATGATTCTGTAAGGTTTTGTGGGAGAAAGGATATGTACTAATTATTTAACATAATTTTTAGGGACATCTGGGTGGCTCAGTTGTTAAGTGTCTGCCTTCGGCTCAGGTCATGATCCCAGAATCCTGGGATCAAGCCCCACATTGGGCTCCCTGCTTGGCAGGAGGCCTGTTTCTCCCTCTCCCACTCCACCTGCTTGTGTTCCCTCTCTTGCTGTGTCTATCTCTGTCAAATAAATAAATAAAATCTTTAAAATAATTTTTTAAAATAATTCTGTGTATCAGTCTACTTTACCTGTCTTACATAAAAACAAAGTTTATCTCAGTGTAAGGGATGCAGACTCAAGTCTATATAATAAGAAATATTGTTTTGGTCAATCACAAAACATTAATATATGAAGGAGGCTAGCTGTATATCAACAGAAGCTAAGGTGCCTGCACCACAGAGCACCTGCCTAATGGCCTTGCTTTTCAAACACTGTGCAGGTCTATAGGGCCAAACTAAATACTGAAGGCTGGTAGACCTAAGGGTCACTGGTTTGCAATAAGAAGGTTTCTAATATATTTTTCCCCTCAGAAATGAAATAAGGAACTGCCTAGCAAGAAAAATTGTCCAAAGTTCTCAAAGGTGGAGGAGTGGCAAAAAATTCTCACCAAAAATGGCTGTCACTTAAATGATGAAATGAGCTGCTTTGGCTTTCCGCATATAGCTGCCCCCACAGTTCATGATCTTGTGCTCCAGACTGTGCAGTGATGGTCTTGGAGCGTTGCAGAAGAAGGAGATTTGGAGATACACAGACCAGAGAACTCCATGTGCAGGGTCCTTACTTTTACAGATTCTTCTGGAGCCCAAAGGGCCTGAGTGACTCCGAGTCACATGTGCCAGGCACCTAAGTGAGTTCACGACAGGACCAGGTCTAGAACCAGTTATCATGTGTCTCAGAATAGCTCATTGTTGATGTCAGAGGCTAGCATATCAATTCACACTTGCTTTTTTCCTACCAAAAAGGAACTCGCTTCAGGAGAGGGAGTGCTTTTTGGTTACCCAGGAAGATAGCATCCTTGCTGACAGCTACTTGGAATTAGAAGAATTTCATTCAGTCTGTTGGTATAGGACCAGGACATTAAATAAGAACCAGGTGGTAATTTTGGTGGATGCCGGGAAACAGGGAGATACCTTTTTCTTTGTTTTCTTTTTAATGTCTACATAAGTGTTTTTGGTGCATTAGGGAAATATTACACCTCCAATATTTTCACCAAATACAGGCAACCTCTGGAAATACCTGTAATCCTGACTTCCAGATGGTTCTGGATTCTCTTAGTCAAAGACAGTACCATTCAGTCTAATTCCTAGTAAGATTGTCCATGTTAGTACCTTTATCTAGGTATATTCCCCATTATCTCCATTGCCTAAATTAATAACTTTTATCACAGACACTGATGTGATGAAATATTGTGTTTTCTTCCATTATTTGTTGCAGAATTGCAAGATCCAAAAAGCTAAAAGGCTTTCTGTTAAATTGCATAATCCCCATTTACTAAAGCTATCTTTCCTTCCAGTTCATGATGAAGGTATATTGTGTCATTGATGAACATTGATCAGATTTTCTTACCAGATACCAGTAAGTTATATTATGAAATTTATTTTTATTTTTTAATTTTTTATATTATGAAATTTGTACCTAAACTTTTAGGCACTAATTTCTAAGCACGTAGATTTTCTAAGAACAAAACTCTTGCCATTGCTTGGTCTGTTATTTCCAGTTGCCACTATTCGTTCACTCATTAGTTCTTCTCTGAAGAATTTGATGCACTAAAAAATCACATTATGCTTCTTTCTAAAGAACATTAAAAATATTTAAAACTGGAACTGTGGATGTGTTTTGATTTAAGTAAGACTGACTAAACCTTGATTACAGTTGATGAATTAAAAAGGCTCCAAACTTCCATCTGTTGATCCTGGATGATTTTATAACAATTTCATTAAATAAGAAAGCTTCAGAAACAACTACCCATGTTAGATTAAAAATGTATCAGACAAACATCCTGAAATGTGAGGCATATTTAATTTAAAATTGTTCCACTAAAAGTAACAAAACATCTCCTCTACTTATCATGTACTCCATATTCAGGCTTCTTCCACTGAGAAAGATGATTTTTAGGAATAAAAGTAGCAAATCAAAGATTGAAAGACAGTGCAGCCTGCACATGCTCTGCAGGGACCTTGGGGTGAAAGAAGTTGTGGTTCCTTGCTGGGCTTGGGACAGCTCTGAGTGGAAATACGTTTTGACTCTTTGCAATCATTTTTATATCTGCTTTTCCCTCTAGATCCTACCCTACATAATTAAGGCAACATGTTTTATTTCCTCCATATACTTTTAATAAATACTTGGTGTCTCTCCAAATTATAAATAAATTTGATGCATATATTATTTTGTTGAGCTGTTGTCTGATACTCAAGTGGAGAGCATTCAAAGCTAAATGTTTCTCAGCCAAAAGAGATCTCAAAACAATCTAACCCAGCCTCAGCATTTTATTAAGGAGAAATGCAGAGCCCAAGAAGTGACATGACTTCTCCAAGGTCTCACCAGGACTGGTGGTCAGGGTTTTTCTCTCCCTCTTTGCTGTGGGTTTTTGACAAATCAAATAGATTCAAGCATGGGCCCTGCCCTCTTGGAACTCACTATGGGCGGGGGGAGGAGGGCAAACAAAACCTAGAAAGCCCCTCTGTATACACATAGTGTATGCAGTGGCATGCCTGACACAATTTTTCATTATTTCTCCAGCAGAGTATGGCCAGAGGCTTATTCTACTTTCCCTCATTTCTGAAAAACATCAGTAATGCCAGAAATACGTTGTTGTCCTAAACTGTATGAACATAAATCTAAAAACATGCATACTTAAATATCAAAAGTGTAAACTTCATGTGGGTCTTGTGGTCATGGTGAGATTATGCCCTACAGGACACAGACTATTGGGTTATTGGCCAAAGGCCCAGTTAATTACACTCTGAAATTTTTCTCCATGTTCTGTAGAACCATGTTTTCCACCCGATAACTGAATGCAGCCGGACTACTCAAGCGCCCATTCATGAAAGACTCAGGAGTCCTGTGATGACTGAATTTGGCTCATGGACCCCCACTGGTCTTGCTAAATTTTCCTTAGTCTGGATGGCAGTGTAGGGAGCTACATGCTAGTTTGGGTGCTTTCATTCATCCCTCTCTCCCCATTTCCTTCGGTCAGGGTTAAAACCCCTTTACAATTCTACAGGCCTCCAGGTCTTTGTTAAGCTTCTTCCCCATCTTCTTTCCCACAGGAATTTCTTCTAATAAAATCTTTGTACATTTCTATCTCTAGGTGGGAGAGTTTTAAGAACCCTCTCCAGGGTTTTCAGAAAAAATTCATTCAACTCCTTTGCTGTTGATCAGCATCTTTGTTCTTCTTCTTCCTACTTTTTGCCTCTGTTGACCAGCTAGCAGCTTTTATCCCACTGGCCTCCAGCCCAGTGGGCTTCCTGTCCATATCTAATATACCTCTGCAGTACATACATCACTAGACCTCAATTTTGCTTCATGATTCTGTTTTCCTAGTGGGCCCTTAGTAGGCTGTTCAAGCTAGTATGGGTCAAAAATATCATTAATAATAACAGCAAACCAATACTGGGAGATACTGCCTTAATGTCTTAATTGTATTTTCTTGTATATTCTTTGCAATAACTCTTTAAGATATTACCATTATGTTCATCTTATAGAAGTGAAAATTGACATTTAGGGAGGGTTAAGGGATTTAATCAAAATCACACACTTCATTTGTATAAAATCGCATCCTACTTAGCATTCATAAAATGCTGCATAGGAGTTGGCATGGCCAGAAACTGAGCAATCTTATTCTAGATCTTGCACTTTTGGCTCCCAGACTCTGGGGTTCATGCTTTATCATCGTTGTTACTTTTTTAAATATCCCTTTTCTCTACAATATTGTTCAAGCTCTCTTTCCAAATGTTGTTTCCCATCTGCTTTCAAATAATCTCAATTCCCTCCTGTCCTAAAACCGAATGTTCACTTGAATCCACTACTTATATGTAGTCTGCCCCTTATGGCCCTCTTTCCTTCAGTGCAAAACTCACTAAAGATATACTCCTCTCCAGCTATGTCCATTTCTTACCCCTTCCCACCCCATCTCCTTCTAAACAGATCCTGTCCACTCCTTCCTTGAATTCACCTCCGCAACACCTAGATAGCCTCCCCTGTCTGCAACACCCCATGACCTCCTGTGTACCAAATCCGGGGGATTTATCCTTGAGTTAACTTCCAGCAGCATTTGACACTATGCTCTCTTCATTCAGAGGTTATACCATAAGCTGTCCTCTCCTGGATATTTTTCTCTTTTCTTCTAGTTTCATTTTTTCTCTTTTCTTTTTCTACTTCCTCATTGTGGGTACATTCAAATGCTCTCTGTTCTGGGTATTTTTCTCTATGGTTTCACTTCTTCTGCATGTTCTCCTGACTTGTTTTTCTCCAAATCTACATCTCTACAAGCTGCAACTAAACTAGTTATAAAGCAACTAAATCAGAACCTTTGGGAAGGGCCTGAGCATTATATATTTTAAAAGCTACCCAAATTATCGTAATGTACAGGCAAGACTGAGTAATACTGACAAGAGTCTACATGTTAATTTTGATTAACATGTCAATTTGATTGTTAAGAGAGCCAGTCATTACACAGATTGTAATGCAATCAGTGTTATAACCAGCAGTACAACATGGGGATAAAGAGCCTCTGTAGGAGGAGTTGTTTTTAATGGTCCTTCCTGTGATAAGCCACAGTATTCATCACTTTGGTTCAGTAAATACATGATCTCTCCATCCAATGAACAATGTCCCTTTTGTATGCCATCTTACTAGAGAAAGGAAAATTGTGTTTACTTGATTTTCACAGACAGAAGCTCTCAGAATACATACTTTCCTGAAACTTTGGGGAGATGGGGGTGGTTTAGCATGTCCAGTAGTAACACTTATAAAAAGAATATTTTATATATAAAATATTATATCATAAACTATCAGCTTACCCCAAAATCATGTTTTATTGCTTTCTCAGATTTTCACTTATCTCCTTTGGGAAATTTCTTCCTTTGGTGTCATCCAAATGCCATCCTTCCCCCTTTATTTTACTGGGCAATTTAACTCTGAAGTCAATCCTCAGCTACAAGACTAACTTCACATCATGAGGGGTCTACTGTGTCCTGCCATCTAGGCTTCCTCTAGGAAAGGAACACTGGAAGAGGCTTAGAAATGTTTATATCCCCCCCACCAGTGCCTGTAGGAAAGTGATTTATACTGTCCATTAATACAAATCAGGTAATTTGCTTTGAATAAAAAGAGTTTCATAGATAGATTTTTATGAGGTTGAGGAATGTTCCCTCTATCATTATATTGAGAAGAGTGTTAATCAGGAATGGATGCTGTATTTTGTCAAATGCTTTTTCTGCATTAATTGAGAGGACCATATGGTTTTTCTCTCTTTTCTTATTGATTTGTTCCCTCACATTGATTGATTTGCGAATGTTGAACCACCCTTGCATCCCAGGGATAAATCCCACCTGGTCGTGGTGGATAATCTTTTTAATGTACTGTTGGATCCTATTAGCTAGGATCTTGTTAAGAATCTTGGCATCCATGTTCATCAGGGATATTGGTCTGAAATTCTCCTTTTGGATGGGGTCTTTGCCTAGTTTGGGGATTAAAATAATGCTGAATTCATTGAAAAAGTCTGGAAGTTTTCTTTCTAATTTTTGAAACAGCTTCAAGAGAATAGGTATTATTTCTTCTTTGAATGTTTGGTAGAAGTCCCCAGGGAATCCATCAGGTCCTTGGCTCTTGGTTTTTGGGAAGTTTTGATCACTGCTTCAATCTCGTTACTGGATATTGCTCTATTCAGGTTGTCAATTTCTTCCTGTTTCAGTCTTGGAAGTTTACAGGTTTCCAGGAGTGTCCATATCTTCTAGGTTGTTTAACTTATTGGCATATAACTGTTGATAGTAATTTCTGATGATTGTTTCTATTTTCTTGGTGTTAGTCATGATCTCTCCCCTTTTATTCATAATTTTATTAATTTGGGTCCTCTCCCTTTTCTTTTGGATTAGTTTGGCCAATGGTTTATCAATCTTATTAATTCTTTCAAAGAACCAGCTTCTAGTTTCATTGATGTGTACTACTATATCTCTAGTTTCTAGTTCATTGATCTCTGCTCTAATCTTAATTATTTCCCTTCTTGTGTGTGGGATTGGCTTAACTTTTTGTTGATTTTCCAGTTCTTTAAGGTATAAAGAGAATTGGTGTATTTGAGATTTTTTAATTTTTTTTTGAGTGAGGCTGGGATAGCTATGTATTTCCCCCTTAGAACTGCCTTTGCCATAGCCCATAGATTTTGGATCGATGTATCTTCATTCTCATTGGTTTCCATGAAATGTTTAAGTTCTTCTTTGATTTCCTGGTTGATCCAAACATTCTTGAGCAGGATAGTCTTTAGCTTCCAAGTGTTCAAATTCCTTCCGAACTTTTTGTTGTGGTTGAATTCCAGTTTCAAGGCATTGTGGTAAAAGAATATGCAGGGAGTAATCTCAGTCTTTTGGTATCAGCTGAGCCCTGGTTTGTGACCTAGTATGTGGTCTATTCTGTTGTTTTAGGGTGGAATGTTCTGTATATATCTATGAGATCCATCTGGTCCAATGTGTCATTCAAAGTTCTCATTTCTTTGTTGATTTTCTGTTTAGATGATCTGTCCATTGCTGAGAGTGGTGTGTTAAGATCTCCTACAATTAATATATTCATATCAATATGACTCTTTATTTTGCTTAACAGTTGGCTTACGTAGTTGGCTGTTCCCATGTTGGGGGCATAAATATTTATAATTGTTAGATCTTCTTGGTGTATAGACCCTTTAAGAATGATGTAGTGTCCTTCTATATCTCTGACTACAGTCTTTAGATTAAAATCCAATTTGTCTGATATAAGAATTGCTACCCCAGCTTTCTTCTGAGGTCCATTGACATGAAAGATGGTTCTCCATCTCCTCACTTTCAGCCTGGATATATCTTTAGATTCAAAATGTGTCCCCTTTAGACAGCATATAGATGGGTCCTGTCATTTTATCCAGTCTGTAATCCTGCACCATTTTATTGGAGCATTTGGCCAATCACATTGAGAGTGATTATTGTCAAGGAAATTCAAATCAAAACCACACTGAAATACCACCTTACACCAGTCAGAATGGCCAAACTTCAAGGACAGGAAACAGTAAGTGTTGGAGAGTCTGTGGAGAAAGGGGAACCCTCTTACACTGCTGGTGGGAATGCAAGTTGGTGCAGTCACTTTGGAAAACAGTGTGGAGCTACCCTATGACCCTGAAATTGCACTACTGGGTATTTACCCCAAAGAGAGAGATGCAGTGAAAATAAGGGCCATATGTACCCCCAATGTTCATAGCAGCAATGACCACAATTGCCAAACTGTGGAAACTGTGGAAAGAGCCAAGATGTCCTTCATAGACAAATGGATAAAAAAGATATGGTCCATATATACAATGGATTATGTACCCAGTCAGTACAATCAATAATTTTATTCTTTTTAAGTGTCAACCTACAAGAAGAAGAAGAAGAAGAAGAAGAAGAAGAAGAAGAAGAAGAAGAAGAAGAAGAAAAGTCTCTGTGTTCAAATTCCAGCTCCTTTGCTTTTTAGCTATGGAAACTTGTGCAAGTTACTTAACTTGCCTGCAAAATAAGGATGATGATTCTCAGCTTAAAAGTTGATTACAAGGATAAAATGAATTAAAGTATATGAAGTGTTTGGAAAATAAAGTAGTGCATAATAAGAACTCAAAGAGTTTTGCTTTTTAATAATCACAATACTACTTTCACTGTGCTCTTATTATTGGGTCTGTTTATTTCATCCAATGTTCTCCTGCGGGCTGATGACCTAGTGCTCTACACCAGTTGGTTTTGGGGCTATGAATTTCCTGTTGCAATGCTTCATCTGCCTTTGTTGTTGAAGATGAATACCATTTGTATAATGGTATTAGTCTGTTATCTTCTCAAATGCTACACGTGTACAAGAGGGCAAGTAGTACCTACTCTGTAGGTTGTTGGAGTTATTGTATGTGGTAGTATGCAACATATGGCTTTTGCTCAAACCCTTAAATGTTATATTTGTTCCTCAGAATAGACTCCTTCACAGTGCCTCCAGCTGTGTTCATTCCCACCTACCTGGGATTCACATTTTCACCTTCCCTAATCTGTGAGTTTCCTTGAAATCACACCTAAGTTATTGTTCTATGCTCCCTGATACCTGTTTATTCTAAATCCCAATACTTCTGCATGTTACCTCTAAGACAGTCTTTCTACAACATTATTGTACCCTGTCATTCCCCTGTACATTAACAATCCAACTCTAATGCCTAGTTACAGAAATGAAGTTTTTAAATTGTTTATCTCCTACCACATTCCACAAAAACAACTGGACACAAAATTGAAGATATATTTGGGATGATATGATTTAAAATCTGCATGTGTAGTTAGACCCAATTCACCAGGACAGCTCGAGAGAGCCAGTTTTAGGACGTTTACCACTGACAACAGAGTATCCTAAAATGCGAGTGACATTCTTGGTGTAATAGCACTTAAAATTGGCCTGATGGCATATAGCAAATTCACTTTGAGAATTCCTAGTGAACACCTCATATGGGTTGGTACTGAACTACTGAAATTAAGGAACAATTAGATACCATTCAGTGTTCACATGCTACAGAGAGAAATGGAATCAAACCAGACAAAAACTAGTGGTTTGTTGTTGTTTTTTCTTGGACCTACCATAAGAAGTCACAAGGTCAAAGGCTTGGATTGCTAATGTTGGCTCCTAGTCAATCTGTTTGTCACATAGACAGCTCCTCCATGCAGTACAGGCAAAAATGAATAAAAATGGAAGTGACTTTTACATGAAAGGTTGATTAACAATTTCCCCAAGTGTTGTTAGGTAAGTCAATTGATTAGCATATAAAACATTGATCTCCCTCAAAGGTTGCTAGAAATAAAATTTACGTCTCTAAGCAGAAGTGCTCAGTAAGCCACTTGTGCATGGTTTGTAATAAAGGTCTTCACATCAAGATTTTGATTCAGCAGATCAAAGATGGCACCTGGACCAGAGCTTTTAAAGAAAGAGTGGATGTAAGACATATGGATAAGGCCTAATTACCAAACTCCTTGAAATGAATAACACCACTGCTGTGTGAATTCTTTCTTAGCAGGGCTATATTTGAAAGAATTCTTCTCTTTGGCTCAGAGTAAGTTTGTACATGCAACATTAAAATTACTCTAGTATTTATTGCTTTTAAGAGAAAAAAAGTTGTTTTTTTTTTAAGTACACATTTTAGAGAAAAATTATTAAAAATGAAGTATATTGACAGATATTTTAAAAAGAAATACACAAGAAGAGGAAAAAAAGAGTCTATAATGCCATTTTAGCATAATCTCCAAGGATTGAGTAAAAAGGACAAGGGTATGGGTTCTATTTAAGTTGTGCTGACTGGTTATATTCTCTAAGGTGGAGACAAAATGTGAACTACTGGTTAGGTAGAATCCTAGGGAAGATGGTAAGAAAGGCAGTTGAATTCTCAGGTGGATCCCAATAAAAGCCTGGCCATCAGTCTTCATAAAATATCAATTAATGTCTTAGCCAGAGGTTTTTATTGTTTGTTTACCTTTACCCCCTCCAATTTCAGAGTTCTCTCCCTAGATAAAAATAAAAACAAATAATTAAGGATGGATTTTTTTTTCCTAAAAATTCAGATGTAGCAAATGAGTCTTAAAAACTAAAGATGGCGAATAGACTCATTTTCCCCCGTGGGCCCCCGTGTTCTATTCAACACCTCCACCCGCATGATGTGCCTGTTATCTGGTCAGAGGCTTCAGATTTCTGGAGTGATACCTTCCTCACAGGGAAACACATGTGCCCCCTCAAAATCCAAATGTTGAAGAAATAGTCTTCTTATCCGAAATAGTCTTCTTATCACTAGGGGGCTTTCATAGAACATCTAAGGGTCTGCTAACAGGAAAATGATCTTTTAATCCTATTAGCAAATTGGTTAAAGTCTTAGAAGCAGTTACTTCACTACAAATAAGCAAAAAATACATTGTTGTAGAAATTAAATATACTTTCAACACATTTTTCATACTTTTACTTTATGAAACCTCACTGATTATTTTTATTTGGTTCACTAACCATCAGTGAAGACAAAAAGATCTCAGGAAGTATTTATTACCCTAATTTGCTCTCATCCCACAGTGAAAGAAAGAACTGCTCAGTGTATTTTGTATTTTGAATTTGCATCTGACTTGTCATATGAAACGATTTGTTACCTCAGTGGCCACCACTGGTCTACAGATCCATGGTTCTGTACCTAAGGGGACTTGTTTATCTCTGTGTGTATATAGACCCAGTCATTCCTGATATGTTTTCACATGTGCGGTAACATTTCTAAAATATTTTAAAAAGTTAGCATCAAAAGATTAGTTCAGAGAACATTTTTATTACATGTTTACCTCAAGTTCAAAAAAACACAGAAGAGTAAGATAAAACAGGGAAATGAAGGAATAGCCCATCATGTGAAAATGTATGAGAAAAAATAATTTCCAGTTCTGAAAGGCTGTAATGCTCCATAGTTACCCTACAGGCCTTTAAATCAGAACACCTTACATGCAGTTATGACCACATCGGGAGTAAAGAGAAAAATTAAGCTTACTTCCCTTGACCATAGTTCCTATTCAAAAGTCCTTTTAAAAGTATTTAAAAAGCCATTGATATGTTGGGGTCCTGGGTGGCTCAGTCGTTTGAGCTTCTGACTCTTGGTTTTGGTCAGGTCATGATCTCAGGATCTCTGGGTCATGGATCAAACCCCACATCAGGCTCCAAGCTTAGTCCACAATCTAAGCTTGTCCCTTTCCTTCCCCTTCCACTCCTCCTCCAACCCCCTCCCCGACGCATGCACATGTACCTGCACACTCTCTCTGTCCTAAATAAATAAATAAATAAATAAATAAATAAATAAATAAATATAATAAAAATCCATTGATATAAAAGCGTTCAGTAAAGAATGCCTTTTCTTTTCTTAATAAATTAATACCAGCTCATCACTGTTGGGTCAGGAAGAAGAACAGCAGGGGGCATGTCAGTATCTGTTGTTGGAGCAGGTGTGCCTGATATGGGGAAGCAGAGTTGGTTTGAGGTTATCAAAAATATACAGTCTCCTCGAATATCAGGGTACTTACAAAATCTCAGTCTCCCTGCCCTGTCTAAAATAATCTTTAAAACTGGGTGGAATGGCAAGTTTTTTGAAATTCATGGATTGCCTGAAAAGACATTTTATTGATTCTACTTTGCTTCCACATAAAGTCTAATGAGCAGAAAGTGATATGATGCTGACAGAAAAGCACTGATGACTTGATTTCCAGGGTTGGTTTGTGAACTGTGATTTCACAAGTCCTGACCTGTCCCGGGGCCTTTTTTCAGCTGTCTGTCCAAGCTGCCCTCTCTCTGGCTCACTGACCTCACAAGCTGATGGTAACTGCCCTTGCCCATGGTTCCATGATTTTCAGGAGGTGAGTCCTTTTGTTTATTCTTTGCTGGTATACTAGTCAGCCCTCATTTTAAAAAGTTATTCATTTTTATTTTTGCAATTGCAACATTTGTCTTTCTGATCGGTGGGAAAAGAAGCTTTCTTGGAGGGTAAGAAGAACATGATATGGTAAATATTTTAAAACGTACTCTTTTACTTTAAGAAAATATGGATTGACACCAATGTTAAGGACCTCTGCCCTTATAGTAACTAAAGTTACCACACCATCTCTCTTAGTGCAGCAGTTGTCCCCGTATCTTCTGTATCTTCTGTATCTTCTGTGTTACTTAGAGAGTAAGGGAGAGGCCAACATTCACCCAGATTGAGCAAGGAACTCTCCCAGGTCACATACAGTCATGACTCCCAGTGGCATAAGCCATGACCTGTCTATTATAAATATTAATATGAAATTGAATATTTTACCAGATCCATTTTAGCCTCCATCCACCATGAAGTAAACATGACATGAAGTTCTTTTCAAATAATCCAAATCATGTCAGACCTCCAAAAAAAGAGAAATCACACTTTAAATGTTACACAACTATCTTTTGATTATGTTTTTCATAAGCCATTCTGAAAATGTGTTGGAAGTTTGCCATGATATCACTTTATGCTCCCAGAAGGGATTGTAGGTTAAGAATCGTGCCTTTCACCCCTGAACATTGGAGCCAAGGTCAACAATTTAATTCTAATACCATTGCCTAAGTTATGGCATCACAGTGTGGGCCAATTTTCAGTGTAGAAAAGACAGTTCTAAAGAACTTCCTAAGTGTATCTCTTGATTCTGTTTCAGTGTTAGAGAACCAAGTACCTCTACTGTGATAATAAAATGAATGACTGAAAATTCTCTTAAGGAAAAGGTTTTTGCTAATGAAAATGACCATTGTTGATGGATTACCACACTTAGAAGCATTAGATAGGTTCTCATAGCCAGGTTCATACTGTTATATATCACCGTTCTTTGCACATTGATTTCTCCTGAAATAGAAGAAACTCTGTTTTCAAGTCAGCTGGATCTGAGAAATGCAATCAAACAAACAAGCTGAGGGACAACAGTAGCCACAACCATGTGGGCTCCCTCAACAAGATCTCATAAAGTTCAGTGTAGGGGACCACAGAAGTCTCAAGGGTGCAGTCATCCTTTTATTCCTCTCACAGCTGTTCCTAGCATGGCCGCTGTGAGGCACTACTCAAAATGCAATGTCGTTACCCCCTTTACCTAACTTAAAATTCTCCAGTAGCTTTTCATTTCCTTTAGGACAAAGATCAGATTCTTTTGCAGTGCTGCTAGTTTTCTGGCTTCTTGGTTCTAGTCACTTGCCTTGTTTCAGCATCTCAAGCTTCTGGTCTTCCTGCCACAGAACTATTGCTTATATATTGGTACAGGCCTTTGGCACCTGTATGTAGAACCATTCCCCAACTATCCTCTGTTCCCCACCTTTCCTCTGTTTAGTCTTTGATCTCAACTGACATTATTTCTCAGAGAAACCCTCTGTGACATTCTAGTCTAGACAGTCTTCTGTTATGAGCTGCCAGAGGATGACCATTCTCTCTTTTCTAACACTAATTTCAGGTGTGATAAGCTTACCTTTTTTGTTATTTGATAACTTCTCTCTCCCCCAATAAATATATAATATCCATGAGTCTCCATTTTATGAGAGTGACTGACACATAAGTGACACTAAGTAAATATTTGTTGAAAGAAGACAGAAATTAATAGTTGGCAAATACCACAGTTACACAGGTTTATACAGGTCTGAATTCACCAGTGCTAGTATTTCCTCCTGCCACAAAATACCGCTTGGTAGAGGTAAGGCTTTCCTCAGGAAGTTTCCAGCAAGAAGAATCATGGCGTTAACAACTTAACGTCATACAGCTCATTATTAACACAGTGACATAGCCACACATTTTAGAGAAAAAAAATTGAGGAAAGATAAAAATATCTCATGTTTTGTTCTCATTTATTACATGTATAATGCAAATTTAAAAATTTTACACTTTCTCTTCCCAGAGAAATTACGATTTATTTTTATTATCTAGTTTAGAGACCCCAGGAGGCAAAGAAATTGTCCACTAACAGAGCCACCTTGTGCCACACGGGAGATTATCAGTGGATTTTATAAATTTTTTTTTCCTTTGGTCAAGTTTTGTTTGCCTTTCCCACACCTGCACCATGAGGAGATGTTTTCGCATAATTGGGGGACAACTTGCACACCCCCCTCATAGATTTTGTCCTCAAAGTTTCCATCTCCCCCCAACATCATACACCAGGCCTTCAAGCTAACTGTTCTAACTGAATTCCTCCTGGTGTCTAGCCACAACGGCTCCCGATTTTTAGGGGTTTGCCCCCTTTTTCTGCCTGCAGATTTCTGTCTCCCCTTAAATTTTGGTTTTGCTGGTTGCCCTACAACTCCTACTCTCAGATAACTTTGAGAAAAATCACAAACCATCTGATAGTCCAGATTTTTGTTTTTATTTTTAGGATGAGAACATTTCTTTATTCTTCCTGCATTCCCAGGTAAAGACTGGAATTCTGTAATCGATATTTGAATGTAAAACAAAACTTAGTTCCAGGAAAATCTTTACTTGACCATGTTACATTATTATTGTTTATATATTACTTATATTTTGTTGAGGACTTTTTGTGCCAATATTCCTGAGGGGCATTGGTTTACATTTTCCTTTCTTAGAAATGCCCTTTATAGTTTTGACCACAAGTTTACACTATTCTCATAAAGAGTAAAGGATGCCCCTCTTTTTTTTTTTATAAGGAGTTATAATTTGGATATCATGTATACTTCAAAAGTTTTATAGAATTCATTAGTGAAGTAATCTTGACCTGAAATTTTCTTTGTGGGAAGAGTTCTAATTACCAGTTCAATTTCCTTTTAGATATAAGAATTGTGTCAATTTTGGTGAATCATGTCTCACTACTCTGGGCTTTCCTATGCTCCAAGATCTTTGCCATTCAAATCCTGGGTTGATTTTAAACAGATCTTTTTTTTTTTTTTTTTTTGACATTTTTCTCCCTAAATTTTCTAATTGTTTTCAGTGGGAAAATTGGTCTTGATAAGACAGTTCACCTTTGATGGAACATCAACAGCAGAAAAATCTTAATATATTAAATTCTCTTCTAGTCCCTACCTCTGTGGGGTGTGTGTGTGTGTGTGTGTTTATTCAAAGATTCATTCAGAGATAAATTAAAAGATTCACCCAATAATAAGGTTTTGGATATGCACACCAAAGTTGAAGATGATTCTGTAGTATTTCTCTCATTTGTGAGGTGAAACTTAGGCCTCATAAATGTTATGCTTCATGAATACCTAGGAAGTTTCCTGTCAGCCTTTTCTACATCATCTGTCACCAATTCACAGGAACCAGCAAGATTTTTAAATTTGGCTGGAATGTGCCAATTAATACTTGTAGAATATCCGATATCCAGTAGTTGAGATTAAAATCCACTTACACAAACTTCCAGGAAACTCAGAAATAGAATAAATGCATTGAGAATTATTAGAATGTGCCTATTCCACCATAGTGTACTTGAACATAATGAGAATTATTCCAGCCTGTTTGGAAACTGAATATATATTTTAATGGAGCTAGCCTCTGGATGAAATGTTCTATAAAAGTGTAGGGAGATTGGCTAACGGCAGATGGATGTATTAACCTTCAATTATGATGGTAAAAATAGCCATCCACATTTACCACTTAGATCCAAAGGACCTTTTGTTTTTATATTTTAAGTTATTTTAGAGTAATTAATGGAAGTAAGAACAGAGTGCAAACAACTTTTCTGGAAATTATAGTAAGAATTAATCATAGCATCCCAAGTTTTATTCTACATCATCTTATTTTAACAAGATGACTTTAATGTAATTAATGCTTTTCATTTGGGATATAGCCATCTTATATTTATTTCAGATTTCAACTGAGTGTCTAATAGGTTCTAGCTTACATTTGCCTCAAATTCTTCTTGTACTTGTATTATCAAAAATCAACACCTTTGAAATTGTTGTGTCCTTATAATTTCATTGAACAGGTGATAACTATTTCTGCTCCATAATTATAAAACATTTTCAATACTTGACTTGTGTACACTTGATTCCATTCTGTGCTTTTTTGGTCAGACCTTGCTATTAAGTTACAGTCATTTAGTATACTTATCCCTGCCTTTAAAAATGAGTTTAATTTATATCTTGAAATCAGAACATTTAAAAATGTATAATAATTAGGGATAAAGTAAACTTCCATGAATTTCTTGATAAATCATAACAAATTTCTCTGCTTCAGTAACATTTTCCTCATCTTTCTCAAAGGCCAGTTGTTGCTTTTTCATTATTTGCTCTCCATAACTGGTGTTTTTCTATTTCATTTCTTTGTCCTCTACCCTGACATATGTTTAAGCATATGTTCCTTACCAGTATTTAAGTACTATACTACCCTTTCTGCACATATTTTCTTCTTGTAATCTAGATAAATTCAATGATGAATTAAAAGCTCTGTTTCATTTCATTTTTTCACCTATTTCATTCATCTTCTATTTCATTTGCCTTTGCTCCCCTCACATTCTATTGCCTGTGGTTCCATCCAGGTCCCTGCTATGTCATTTTTGCCCTTACTTAGGGATTATCATTCTCTTTATTTATTCCCCACATTTGAAAAACTGTGTCCTCTTATGAAGATGCTAAAGAACTCTGTGACCTATCTTCTGGATTTACAGTTTCCTTTTTCATATGCTCAATTTCCTCTCTTTTCCTGATGCATTTCCTCTTGGACTCTTTTCTTCTTCATTTTATTCATTCTCCATCATGATATTTTCTGATCCTGATGTTGACCAAAATATAAGGTAAACAAGTATCATTCTGATTGATGGATTGATTGACTGCCTTGCATTGGACTTGAATAGCACTTTTAGGTGTAAAAGCATACGATTTGCTATTCAGAAAGCCCAGTAAAATTATCCATTTTTAGCATTTACTCTGCTTAATTTCTCCCAACTTCATATTTTAATTCTTGGGTTCTCTGCTTTCAATCACTTATTCTTAGCTATATTCATACCCCTCTTTCCTCTTCAGCAATATTGTAACACTGGTGTATTCAAATCACCTCAGTACTATTGCTTGATTTTTTGAGCATATAGAAATCACAGAATGTTATTCTTGACAGGATCTTAGAGCTAATTTGAATTCTGAGTGCAGAACAGCTCCGTCCTTCTTGGTTCTAAATTGGTTCACCCATCTGTATTGCTTAGATTTTTTTTTTCCTTTTCACCCCCCCCCCGAAGATATGCCCTTTATATAATTCTTATTCTCAGATAAATTCTAGAAAGTAGCTTGTCAGGCCACTGCACTCGAATCTGGCAAATAACCTACTTAGCAGAATTCAAAGGAAAAGAGATTTATTTTTCTGAACGATTCATATGGTAATTTATTATTCTGACAGCAGTCATTTTTGAGTCTTATTTTTTAGTAAACATTTAGGTTTAGATTCACAGAACAGTGGCAGTGATAACATGGACTGGTCCACAGACCCTCTTGCTCATACTACTAACCTATATTTGTGTGGTATATTGGGCACAATTAATAGCATAATATTAGCACATTATTATTAACTAAAACCCATACCTTATTAAGATTTCCTTAGTTTATATCTGTCCTCTTTTTCTTTTTTTTTCAATTTAAAAAATATTTTTAAAGTAATCTTTACACCCAACGTAGGGCTTGAACTTACATCCCCAAGATTAAGGGCTGAATACTCCAACTCCTGAGCCGGACAGGAACCTCATATCTGTCCTCTTTCTATTTCAAGATGCCATCCAGTAGGACGGAACAGTAGGTCTTCATATCTCTTTGGCTTCCTCCTGGTTTCACGTACTTTTTCTGTTTTTATGACCTTGACAGTTTTAAGAAATAATGGTCAGGTATTTTGTAAAATGTCCCTTGGTTAAGAATTGTTGATGGTTTTCTGGTGATTGAATTAGGTTTATAAGTGTTTGCAAGGAAAACCACAGAGATACCATCTTATGAAGGGCGCACACGATGAACATGACTTATCACTACTCATGTTGATCTTGATCCTCTGGTTGAGGTAGTGTCTGTCAGGATTCTCCATGATAATGTTATTCTTTTTTTGTTTCTTTTGTTCCATACTGTGTTTTTTGTGTGGAAGTCCTCTGTACATCCCACCTTTAGGGAGTTAGGAGATATGTTCCACCTCTTTTGAGGGTGGAGTACTTAAATTCTTTGGAATACTTCCATTTAGGAAATTTGTTTCTTTTCAATTTGTTCATTTCCTTATTTATGGGTACCAATAAGGATTCATGGATATTTATTTTATACTTTGGGTTATAATCTGATACTATTTCACTTATTTTGTTAGTCAAATTATTCTAGCTTTGGCCATTGGAGGTTCTTTCAGTTGGTACCTGAGTTCCTTTGACAGACCACTAGTCTTGTGGGTTTTTTTTTTCTTTTTTCTAGAAGTACCTCCTTTGTTCAGGCTAGAAGATACTCCAGGCTCATCGTATATATACCTTACCCTTCCCTAGAATCATTTACTTCCACAAGGAGCATTGACTCATTCCACTGGGAAATGCCATTAGAAACCAAGTTCAGATGCCAGATTGTTCATTGTCACTGGGTGCTGTTGTTTGACCTCTCCGCCGACAGAGAGTGTTGGCT
>PITA01022890.1:0-29390 GCA_004023965.1 Spilogale gracilis | reverse complement strand
ACTCAATAATTTATACTTCTATTTTAATAAACTATATGAAAACACCATATTTATCCACTATATTATGAATGGATACATGGATTTTTTTCCCCAGGATTTTGCTATTATAATGTAGCTATGAACATTCTTGTATGCATCTCCTATGAAAACATAAGAGGTTCTTTTTTTTTTTTTTTTTTGAAGTATCTGAATAGGGAAACTGTTGGGTCATGGAGAATGCACATGTTCAATTTTTCTGGGTAATGTTTACTGTTCTCCAAAGCGATTTACATTCATAAGCATTCTGAACACATAAATACATCCAATAAGTATTTGAAGAGGGAACTTTTTTAATGTTCTATTTAACTTTGAAATACTAGAATTGCAGAAAATTTGTAACGATAGCATAAAGAATTTTCCCATATCCTCCATCCAGCTTCCACTAATGTTAACATCTTATATAAGCGTGGTATATTTATCAAAATTAATAAATTAACATTAGTGCAAGGCTATAAGCTAACCTACAGATTATAGGTGGATTTCACCCAACTATAGTTGAGTTTTTTTAATAGTCTCCTTTTTGTGTCTGAAAATCCAATCCAGAATATCACGTTGCGTCTAGTTGTCATGTCTCCTGAGTCTCTTCCAAGCTGTGACAGTTTATCTTTCCTTGTTACTCATAACCTTGACACTTTCAGAGAATACAAGTCAGATATTTTGTAGAACATTCCTCAATTTGCATTTACCAATGTTTTCTCATAGAGATTTAGAAAGAATATACCACAGAAGCAAATCACTGTTTTCACTGCATCATATCAGGGGTAGAAGGTGTTAACATGACCTATTACTGGTGATGGTAACCTTTATTGCTTTGTTAAGTTTCTACCAGGTTTTTCCACTATGAAGTTATGATGTTTCCCATTCCCATATTCTAGTCATTACAAGCAAGTCACTAAGGCCCAGCCCACTGTCACAGGGAGAGAAACTAAGCTCCACATCCTGGATGAGTATTAAAGAATTTATAGATATGCGTGAAATTCACCACAGTAATTAATATTTAGGTAAAGATCTTTAAGGAAGTGTCCCATTGCTCAATATTTCCAGCCACTAAATTTGACATTCACACATGAAGCTTGCCTATAGCAGTTATTACTACAGTATTCTATTGGTCTTTCTCTATTTCCCTCATTCCTTTTGTATTTACTAATTGGAATTCTCCTGTAAGGGAGATGGTCACTTCTCCACCACTTATTTAGTTAATTATTTATTTATATCAGTATGAAGTCAGTGAGTATTTGTTCTAATTCTTTGGGTTATAATTCAGTAGTAGTTATTTTGTTCTTTGAATTGTTCTGCCTCTGGTCATTGGGAGCTCTTACAAGTCAGTTCCTTTGTTCTGTTAACATGTCCAATTCCTTTTTTTTTCCCCCTCCTTTCTGGCACCACAAAATGTTCCAGGTTCGTCGTGAATTTTCCCTGCCCTGATTCCCTAGAATCAGCCATTTCACTAAGGAACTCTAATTCAGAAGATACAATTTTTAAAGTCAATTTCCATGTCTTATTGTAAAATATTGCAATTATTTCTATGCTATAATTAGCTATAGATATTATATAATTAAGACATATATATATTAGTGTCCCTAAGCTACTGGACTGTGTTAAATTGGAACATGAATCCATCAACAGTGCTTTATCCTTCTGTCTTCCAGCACTTATCTATATAATCTCTAAGGGCCCCACAGGCTATACAATTTCATGATTCTACAATGGAAAGACAGAAGGCAAAAGATGTTCCCATGAGGAACTCTTCCTTGGATCAGGCAAGGGTTTCATTTTGCCAAAAGTGTATTTAACCTCTAGTTGACCTCGACTTCATCTTTTCTAGCCCCACCCCCCCATGGTTTAACCTTATTCCTTCCTTTTTTATCAACTCTGAAAGAAAATGTTAAGTTTGTTTTGTTGTATCAAATTACTATACCAATAAAGTATTATCAATAAGGTAATAAAAATATAGAACAATGAACTCTGCTTACTTATAAAACCTATCTGCTTGCTATTAACCTAATATGATCTACTGCAGCCTAAATCATTAGTCATCACACAGTTTAAACACTAGAGCAGTGGTTCTCAGCAGAAGGGAATTCCACCACCAACTCCCCCTCTGCCCCACCACAGGGGACTTTAGGCAATATCTGGAGATAGATGGGATGTTACTGGTACCTAGTGGGTAGAGTTCTATAATGCTACTAATCATCCTACACAAGAGCCCTTCACAATGAAGAAATATCCAGCGCAAAATTCAACAATGCCAAGGTTGAAAAATATTTCAGTTAAGAAACATTCAATTTTCAAGCTGCTTAAATAGTTAAATACCAGATATTTTCCTCCAAAACTCTTAAAGAAAATATTTGTAAATACTATTTTAAGGACTATCTCCACTAAAAAGTTCAGTAAAAGATTTTCTGGAAGAATCAGATGACAGAATATTAAGAATCCACTAAAGCTACAAAACACCAAGACAACAAAGGGAGAGTTAAAGGCTCATGCTGCATCTTAACAGATTGTTTTGAATGAGTTATTTATCTAACACTGCCAACACTCAAATAGATAAGAAAAAAATGATAAATAGATTATCATTGAGTTTGCATCTTAAATCAAAACAATAATGATCTTCTGGCTAGCAAGATGTAATTCTAGTGTGATAAAGCTAAGAGAATTTGAGGCCAGGAGATAGAAGCTAAGTGTCTAGACAGGGCTCCATCTCTTGCTGACCATTTGACTCTGGGCAAGTCACATACATAGCTTTCCTGGGCCCCAGGTCCCCCATCTGGAAACTTTCCTCTCAAAGTTGATAATAAAATGTGAACGCTAATGCCTGCCTTATTTACATCACAGGGTTATTCTGAGTTTTTTTTTTTTTCTTTTTTAAAGATTTTATTTATTTATTTATTTGACACAGAGAGAGAGATCTCAAGTGAGAGGCAGGCAGAGAGCCCCATGTGGGCCTCAATCCCAGGAACCTGAGATCATGACCTGAGCTGAAGGCAGAGGTTTTAACCCACTGAGCCACCCAGGCACCCAAGAACTGATTTTTTTAAGTGCACTTTCTTTTTACTTATTTTAATACTGATTATATTCAGTATAATCTTCTCATTATATTCTTCTTATACTTCATACATAAGATTTTACAAAGAACAATACCTTTGGAAGAGTAATGAAACGTAGATTTCTACAGAGAAGGTTGAGTAATCCCACATAGAGACACTACTGAGCTCTTCTAATTGATTCATTTATTTTCCTCTTCAAGGGTCCCATTAGAGTAAGAAAACACATTGAAAACAGAATTACATACAAGCCACAAACTGGGAGAAAAATTTGTAAAACACATACCTGGTAAGAAACTAAAATACATATAGTATTTTTATATATATTTTAGGAGATGTATATATCCCAACAATAGTCTCATTTTAAAATGTGGGAAAGAGGAGCACCTGGGTGACTCCTTTGGTTAAACCTCAAACTCGTGATTTCAGCTCAGGTCATGATCTCAGAGTTCTGGGATTGAGACCCACTCGGGCTCCATACTTAGCAGGGAGTTTGCTTGAGGATTCTCTCTCTCCTTCTCTGTACCCCTCCCCCATTCATACTCATGCATGATCTCCCTCATTCTCTAAAATAAATAAACCACAAAAAAATAAAATGTGAGAAAGATCTGAGAAGACACCCTTCTCCCAAAGAAAGTATACAGACACCAAATAAGAATATGAAAGGTGGCCAACAACGTGGTCATTAAAGAACTGCAAATTAAGACAGCAATGAGATCCTACTACCTCGCTGTTAAAATGGGCAAGCACTTTTTTTTAACTGGCATTACCAACTCCTGACAAAAATGTACAGCAACAACCACTCTCCTTCATCACTGATGGGAAAGCAAAATGGCACAACCACTTTGGAAGACAGCATGTCAGTCTCTTACAAAGCTAAACATAGTCTTAGCATATGATCCAGCAATCACACTCCCAGGTTTTTAGACAACTGGTTTGAAAATTTAAGCCCTCACAAAAATCTTCACACAAATGTTTATACAGCTTTATTCATAATTTCCCAAAACTAGAAGATACCCTTCAAATGTGAATGAATAAACAAACTGTGATACATTTATACAAGGAAATATTTTTCCATTATAAAAATAAGTGAGCTATCAATATACTCAGAGGCATGGCTGAACATTAAATGCACATTGCTAAGTGTAATAAGTCAGTCTGAAAAGGCACATACTATATGATTCCAATTATAGAACACTCTGGAAAAAGCAAAACTATAGCAATAGTTAAAAGATCAATGGTTACCAGACGTTTGGGAGGGTTGAATCACAGAGGATTTTATAGGTCAGTGAAACTATTCTATATAATATGGTAATGGGGGATACATGACATTCTGCATTTGTCAAAATCCACAGAACTTTAGAGAATAAAGAGTAAATCTTAACATATACAAATATTTTAAAATCATTTAGGAGGTTGGGGAATCCGTTAATGGTCTGCAGACTGTAACAAAACAATCTAACTGTATTATAAATATGTGGAATAATTTTACTGAAAAGGATGGGGGGTAATGGTGCTGACGTAAGTATTTTTGGAAATGAATGGAGTTTATGAATAAAGACAAAATAAACTGCATATAAGTGCTGTACTCTAGTCAATAAAGTTGTTTCCCATAGGGGTATTGGTTAAAAATTCTAATTTTACTATGCAAGTATACTGAAGCTTATAATTAGGTAAATCAATTATGGACAGTGGCAATCATGTTGCTCACTATTGCAGAAGGAACTTTAAGATAACCAAGGGGAACAGATTAGAATGCTCATGTAGTAACTGAATAGAGTTGGACACATCAGTATATATGACATTTAGCTTAACACATATAAATGATTACATGTAGAAATATTAGGGACATGTATATATATGGATTTGTATACACACATACATGCCCCTGCTCTGTCAGCTGAAAGGGCCTAGAAGCAATGATATCCCACCAGCAATAAGTACAACTAGAGATACTGGTAATACCATTCTCCAATAAAAGGAACCAGGGCTCCTTGGAGAAGTGGTAGATTTTAGGGCTAGGGCAAAATGTAGACAAGATGATCCAACAGCATCTTATAATAACAAAGATTAAGGAATGTTCCAAAAAATGATAAGGGTATGTCAAAGGGACATAAGAATTCCAAAGCTAGCTAAAGCTAGAACAATTTGAGCAAAATAAATAGAATAACTTGGGACTATAACCCAAAGTATAAAACAAATATCTGTAAGTTCATGCTGATATAAATAAATGATTGAAAATTAAATTGGGGGGGGCGCCTGGGTGGCTCAGTTGGTTAAGCCACTGCCTTCGGCTCAGGTCATGATCCTGGAGTCCCGGGATCGAGTCCCGCATCAGGCTCCCAGCTCCGCAGGGAACCTGCTTCTCCCTCTGACCTTCTCCCCTCTCATGCTTCTCTCACTCACTCTCTCAAATAAATAAATAAAATCTTTAAAAATTAAATTGGGGAATGAAACAAATCACTCATGCAGAAGAATTCCAAATAATTTATATCTGATACTCAATCCTCGAGGAGGTAGAGCATAGCTCCTTTTTCCTTAAAGTGTAGGCTATACAAAGTGACTTTCTTCCAAAGAGTAATGCTATGGAAAGGAAGAGAAAAGACTTAAGTTAACCAGATAAGACTACCTCAGCCACAAGATCAACATCAACAGTGATGTCATGTTGATAACGAACTCTTGATGTGATGATGACAATGGCCCTTAACGTCTGAAGTTCTTCTCCCCAAAACCCATAAGCTCAGGCTAATCAGGAGAGAAACAACAACAAAAAGTCCAGGAAAGGGGCATGCTACAGTTCTCATGATTGGTTCGCCTGAAAACTTTCAAGTCATCCATACCAAAGAAAGCCTGAAAGATACTCACAGTCAAAAGGAGCCTAAGGAGACTGGGCAATTAAATATAATGGGGGTTCCTGGAGGAGATCATGGAACAGAAAAAGCACATTCAGTGAAAACAAAGTAAATCTAAATAAAATATGAACTTCAGTTATAAAAGCATATCCATCCATATTGGTTCATTAACTACAACAGACATGCCATAATAATGTAATATGAGGTCAGAGATAGGAGATGTAGTGAGGAGTACATGCGACCTCTTTGTACTCTACATTCACAATGGTCCTGTGACTATAAAATTTCTCTGAACAATAATGAATGTAAAATATCATTAGAGAGAATGATAGTGGATTAAACTGTAATTGTACTTCTTCACAAGCATCTGGTTTTACTAAAGAAGATGAGACCAGAACACTAATTTTGACATTTTCTCAGTAGGCTACCCTAAGGGCAGCTGGACCCTCATTCAGTCATTAGCTATTTATAAAAGCTAATAGAAAGGTGTTGGTCTTTAAATACATATCAGGATATATATCAGAGGGAACCTCACTGACTAGGAAAAAAAGTGGAATAAGGAAAATCTTTCCTTTTACATGAAAAGTGAGCTGGATTTTTATGCCCCAGTTCCTTAAGAGTAGGCAAAGGACCTTCACTCTAGAGTCTCCTGTTTTGGATGCAGCTGATTCAGAAGCTCTTCCTCCCAGAATACTGGAGCCCTAGTGAAGTAGACATGCTCCTGAATATTCCCTTCTCCAATTTCAGGATCTGGTAATCTATTGGACACTGCAAAATACATAATCAAGTATTTTCTTAAAACAGCAGATAAAAATAATTTTTTAAGTGCAAATACTTAAACTTGTCAGAGAAAATCTGGCTTGGGCCAGAAATTGATGGAAAATGTAGTGGGTTAACCATTCTTACCTTTCTCTCCGCTCCAACTATTCATATCCGCATCAGACTCAGAGCAAAAACACAATGAAAATAGTTGTTCTTTTAGAACTAAGATCAGTTTGCTTTTATATTCTATACCTATGAGATAATGCGTTTCTCCCCCGACATTTTGCCCCAGAACAGAGCTTTCTGACCAAAGTAATTTACCTCCTCAGCGAGGTTCAAGTTTTTCCCTATTGAGAAATCACCATAGATGGTGTTTGCAGCCTGACTAATTTTGAATGTTCTATTGCACCTAAAACTGAAATGTTTGCATAAAGTGGGGAGGGTCATAAAGGCACACATTCTATAGCAAATCTTAAAAACACCTAGAAAATTGAGCTCAAAACAAAACAAAACAAAACAAAACAAAAAATTACCAAAAATAAAAAGAAAGCCTTATTCTTTTTCCCCATCATAGTATAAATTACCGAAGTATACATAAGATCCTAATTAAGACGAACAACTAAAACTCAGTCTGTGATACTAATTGCTGATCTCTCTGTGGTCCAAATTCAGTTTCATTTCCATGGAGCGCCACTACCCTACCCTCACTTCACCATATTACTAGGAAGAACTTTGTCTATGCACTTTAAGCTCCTTGGGGATGGCACCCAGGAGCAAAAGTGACCATGGGAAAGGAACCTCGAATGCAGGGAGCATACTGAGGCAGTGTGTATGCTCTGCACTTTAATCCTGACATCGGGTTATTGAAATTGAAGATGTAAAACTCATGCTGAGTCATTTGGTTCTCTCCCTTGAGGGCAATAGATTATGGTGGACAGTATAGTATTTAGCACTTTGACCAGTTTTCTAAATAGCCCTTCCTTTGGAGGCTATTAACTCAAAGCTGGCAAGGGTTTTATTACAAATGGAGGGCTTTCTACTGGTTTATCATTTCTTCCACAAAATGCATGTTCTCCTGCTAAGATATTAAAAAAATAAAACTTACCAAACAACATGAAAACAGTGTGGTATTATAGAAAGAGTGTGAAACACTAAGCAAATTGCCCCAAAGTGATCCCAGATGCTCACTCTGACTTGCCTGGACAACAGCTTGCTAAGACGACTTTCCTCTCTACCTTCTCCTTGGAGCAAGAGGATTATCCAAGTTCAGCTTCCCTCAGGACTTGTGACTTCATCTCCTTTCCTTACAGTATCATCCCACAGGCCTCACAATCCCCAGATGCAGTTAATGTTCCCAAGCAACCCTCATAAACCGTTGACACCCACATCAACAGTTGGTGTTGACAACCCACATCAGGGCTTGGTGCTCAGAGTCTGATTATTCCCCACTTGAAAGTTTGCTTTCAGGCTCATCCTATTAGAAGGGCAAAGTGCGCCCACTAAAGAGCAAACATGGTACATGTCAACAAAGCACTTTGGCCCTAGTATTTTCTCCATGGGAAAAATGGGAGAGTGGGAAACCCTTGTCTTTTCTCCTCTATGACTTTGGAAGAGTCTGCCTTCCCCAACACAGCAGATTCCCTAACCCATACCATGCCTAACCTACTGCAGTATAGAGAGTGACCCAGAAGGGACCCCCTTGAACAATAAGTATTGAGGACATCAGAGCCAAATACTAGGCCAAATATGTGCTCTGATGCTCATTAGTTATAAGAAACTCAGTTTCTTCATCTATCAACTAGAAATAATACCTATCCCAAATTCTAAGAGCTAGTGAGACTATATCCTAAGTAAATGGTGATAGTCAGCATATTGAAGAAACTCAGTAAATGATAGCTACTATTATCAGTATAATTATTCTCGGCAATAGACTTTTAAATATTTTTTAAATGTGTAACCTAAAATGTACAGTTGGATTTATTACAGAGAAATAAAGCATTTGAATCCACAGAATAGAAAATAATGATAGAGCACTGCTTACTGGTTATATGAATGAGGAAGAAAATAAAGAAATGCCCGTCTTGTTCTAGGCACATTATTTCATCCACCTGTCAGCTGTCAAGATGCAAACCCAAATGTATGACATTCATGAAGGCAGCAGCTCCAAATCTCTCTCAACTTCTCTTCAAATCTGGGATTTTGATGAGTTTGATTTCCTCCAGTCACTTAACATTGCTCAGTAGGTTATACAGGAAGCATCAGTCACCCCTAAACACTACGTTTTAAATGTTATAGAAACAGAAAACATTAAATCGGAGATTATGTGAGATATGAAGGTGTGAAGGAAGTATGAAAGCACAAGAGTGTGAACATTCAAGAACATGAAGTGTGGGTGACAATCTTGCAGACAAAACAAGGATGAACCAAGCCTCTAATCATCATTAGGCTTTAAGTGGAACTCAGAGGTATCCTGGCCTTATTCCTAAATCTCTCAGCCCTGCTCCCAGGTCTCTAGCCATAAAGCTATGACAGAAGACAGACAATAGAGTATTGATCATGATTTTAAACAGCTTAAAATAAATTGGCATTGGACGTTAAAGATCTAGATTCCTCTACCATGTTTGCAGTGTCTCAAATTCAGATGAAATCTAATTCAACAGAGGCAAATAGATATTGCCTATTAGAAACACAAAGAAAGCTGAAAGAGAAAGTAATGGATAAGGGCTGGATACATTTTAACTAATCTTACTTACACAAAAGGGAAGAAGGCTTGGCAATATTACTTCAGGCAACATAGAATTTAAAGCATGTTAAATTGAATGAGCACGGACGGTATTATGTCAAATCAATAAGCTAATAATAAAGATGACACTCATAAATTTTAATATGTCAGCTAAAAGACCCTCAAAGTGTATAGAACAAAGACCTACAAATGTATGGCAGAAAGCGATGTGCTGAAGCCACTGCTATCAATGC
This sequence comes from Spilogale gracilis, assembly GCA_004023965.1. Classification (NCBI taxonomy): domain Eukaryota; kingdom Metazoa; phylum Chordata; class Mammalia; order Carnivora; family Mephitidae; genus Spilogale; species Spilogale gracilis. The sequence goes on along the minus strand of PITA01022890.1, from coordinate 19,717 downwards.
ATAACCGATCCCAAATTCAAAAATAAAACAAAATAAGGAGACCTCCCCCAAAATAAATACTATAACTAATGAGGTAGAACGAATAGAATATGCCAACTGCTTCATCTTAAAAGTAGAGGTCTCATCCTATTTCATACCCTTGGTCCATATACAATCACCAACTGTGAAAATAAAATCATCAGTTTATTTCAAGGAATTATTATGGTAAAGAGCTGATAAAAATATTTACCCAAATGAACCATTAGACTACTAAGTGATGGTGATGTACATGATGGCTTAATGCCTGCTCGCATGCTTCACTAGGCTCCCTAATTCAGATATTTGTGTTTTAACTTTTACGACCTTCTGGGCCACAATAATTTCATAGTTTGCTATGGAACTGCACCAAACCTATAAAATCTGCAAAGCCCTCAAAACTCCACATATGCCGGCTGTCACTAGTCCTCATAATTGCTCTCCAAGTTCTGCACCAAATTCTTAAATGAAAAACAAATATACCACGTGCACAGAGAAATGAGTGAAAAGGGCCTGCCAGAACACTGCTGAGCTGACACTCAGCACCTTCCATAATTTGGCATTTTGAGTCCTATGTAGACAGTTCTGCCTTTCAGTTCCCCAGTCAACACATTCTATGGGCAGATTTTTCAAAAATCATTGTATATCTTATGAACAGAAATACCAAAACTATTTCACCAGAAGGGTGGGAGTCTTTTCCACGTTTGCTGTAAATGACAAAAATCACATAGCTCCACTGAACCAAGAGCATGCAAATCTAGGTGAACACTGGGAACAGCAGGATCGTGACTGTGCAGACAGGATCGTAAAACTTACAAAGCTGTTAATTTTTCCTTCAAAGCAAACTGCTCAGGAGATTAGTAGCTGTTTTTCTTTTCTCCTCTTGTTGACATCTGAACCATTATTGCTGCCGCCACCTCTCCCCACTAATGAATCAGTTCATTGCTTGAATTGAGGGAGAGACACCTTGTCACCCGTTTCCTTTCTATCCAGAAGTGATTTGCCAGAGCCACAGAGCTCGGGAAGCTAGCTTCACTCTAAAGGTTATGCTGTGTACCAGACGGGAGGGGAGTGGTAAATGGGTGAGACAAGTGATGGAGATTAAAGAGGACACCTATCACCATGAGCACTGAGCAATGTATGGAACTGTTGAATTACTATATTGCATGCTGTATGTTTGGAATTAAAATAAACTTAATTAAAAATTTTTAAAGATTATTTTGTGACCATGTTTCTTTCACATCCTGAGGAATAAAGCATGTATGTGTTTCTGTATGTGTTTTAAAGAGGCAAATTAAGGACCCCTGTGGGTCACAGACTTTTCTAAAAGCAAAGTATTGTGCCATAGGGCACAAAAAAATTGATTTATGAAGCCCTTCAGAAAACCAGTATGGTTTTTATTTGCTCTATAGACTAAATTTTCAAGGAAATACAAAAATCTGTTCTCCATAGATATAGATGTGAATACCCATGAATACAAGCTTGTGTGCTATGACAATAATAAAAAGCAAACAAAATAGGAACCAAACTTAAACCTCCCCACCTCCAAGCTTCTTCTTCTGAAAAATGATCCCCAAAATGCCCATATATAATTATCTCCTATAAAATCAATCTCAAAATATTAGCTACAGACCTTCTAACTTCCTAGATTTCTTTAACTCATTATGAAATAATTCTCGCAATAAGATATCTTTATAAATCATAACCTTTGGACTTTCACATTTATCAAGTTCCTTCGAATACCTTGTGGGCAAAATTCGAAACGGTAGTTTCCTTTGCATTTCAAGGTATGTGAAAAGACTGTGCAGAGAATATAAAATAACAATATATGCTTGTTATCGATCCACTCCTATAACCCTACAGGTTGTGGTTCAGCATGGCAACAGTGAGAAGATCGGGACGTCACCCTCCCAACTGATACACATCTACAGCTACATATCGAAAAATTTGCTTTAAAAAAAACTATGAAGTGTCTGAGCAATTCCTAAGTATCCAGCAAACAGCACAAGGTCCACACAGAAGCAGGGAGGAGACTCTAGGACACAACTTTACAAACCACACTACTGCAGCAACCTTTCCTCGGTAGGGAACTCAAAACCCAAGTCTCTCCCTGAAAGGCGGGGGTTTAAACTCCACCTTAGACACCCCAACTTTTAAAACCTGCACCTGAGAGATGAGCCCCCAAAAGATGCAGCTTTGCAAACCAACAGGGCTCATGTCCACCATCTGAGAAAGCGGCTCTGAAAGGACTGATGCCCTCGAACTCACCTCCTGCCCCAGGACCAGGCGCACTGACGCAGCAGACTGAGAGGCACCCAGAAGACTGAATGTGAACAAGGCTCATTTGCTAATTTTAAAGCATCCACCTGAGGGCCAGGCATCTCATTGAGCACACATCTAGAGGTTGCTAGCTGGCAGGCAGAATCTTTTTTTTTTTCCCCCTTTTCCTTTCTCTTTTTTCTTTTTCCTGGCTGGCCCAGCCTACACGCTGTCCCTTTGTCTTATTGCATTCAGGGGAGCCTTCTTCACCTTCTCCTTCTGCTGCACAGCATCTCCCAGAAAGGAGCTTTTACCTGCATTTGGAGCCCTTGTATTTGTAGCTGCTCCCAGGGACAACCCCTTAATCACCTGGGTCGAGGGCCAGTGGGGCTTAATTAGCCCTTTTTAATTACCCTAATTAATCTTTCCAGAATTCCTCGAGAGTAGGCATTCTCTTGGCCTCTCTCCTGGCCAAGTTTCTGAGCGCCAGTATCTACCAGAGGGAAGGTTTTACACGCATGTGGTGCCCCAGATTTTATGTCTATGCCTTGTTTTTTTGTGGCTGCTGCCTAGATGATGCCCCTTGGTCATCTGGCTCTGAATGCCAGGGGAGGAGGGTGGACCTGAGTTCCTGGGTCCCATGGAATCCTAACAACCGGAGAACAATCCTCCAACCTTGGCAGACTCCACCCTCAGGACACTACACAGGGAGCAGACTGAACACACCCCCCCCCCCAGTCTTTCTGTAAAAGAGGTCTATGTGCTTGTCCAAAAGCTTCAGCCTTAGGGGTAGGTTTTAGGTCTGGCACACTTACAGGGGGCTACAGAGATACTCTAGGGAACGAAGGCTAGTGGACACCATCTTTGTGCTCTTCCTCTGCCTCCCTATAGCTTGCTTGTATCTCTGAGATAGGAGTTTTGCACTCTTCTGGAGCCCCAGTTTTTGCCATTCCTTCCCGGGGGACCTCCAGATCACCTGGACCTGGGGCCAGCAGGCTTGACACTTATTGTCCCACAGGACTATATATATTTTCATACTTTAAAAGCTGCTACCTAAGGGTCTGGATTCAAAACATTCTGAATCTAGGTGCTGAATGTCATCCTTCCCTTTGGGACACTGACTTGGCACACTCTCCACTACAGGGTTGAGGGAACATTTAGCTTACAATACGCCACTTAAACAATCGCAAATGTTTGGGAGACAACCTAGAGCTCAGTCAGAATGAAACGATGAAGTTCATCTTCTATACAAGGCCATTCCTTTAAAACTGAAAGGTGTCTATTTAATCTAATGCATAAAAGCCAAAATAGAGAGTCAAGAAAAATGAAAAAACAGAGGGATATATCCAAATGAAAGAATAATATAAAGCCTGGGGGAAAATTCTTAATTCATGGAGATAAATAATTTACCTGACTAAAGAAGTAATGGTCATAAAGATGCTCACTGAACTCAGGAGAATGAATACAGTGAAAACTCCAACAGAGAGAAAATTTAAGAAAGTGCCAAAAATAAGTCACAGAACCAAATAATACAATAACTGAATTGGAAAATAAATCCATTCCTGCCTAAATCCCAGAAGAATGGGACAACATAGTGGAAAGCCCAGTGGTCTGGAGGTCAGGAGACCCAGTTCTTCAGCCCCATCATCAATTGCTCCTGAGTCAGAACCAGCCTCTTTGACAGCTGTGTGTTAAACCAGGTATTATCACATGTGCCTCACAGAGTTAATACTCTTTGCTTTGAACTTGCTACCAAATAGTTCCTAGGACTCTGTCTATAGTCTATCCAGTTAATAGAAAAGTAGGCTAAAAACACACAGAGAAGTCAAACAGGAGAGAAGACCATGCCCTCCTTTGCTGATTGTCTCTAGCATCCTTCCTTCCTTCTCTGTGTTAGGATCATTGGAAGAATTAGAGGCACTTGCAGAGAAAATGTATTCATGGTCTATTTCTCACCTTCGACAAACAAAAGTCATAAGTTGTCCTTTATCATGTCCAGTATTCAGAAATTTATGATCCAATGTTGAGGCACTGTGTATGGAAGCATAACCTATTGAATGCAATGATAGCCCACACCTGTTGCACTGACCTTCCGGTTCATTCTCGGAGCTCAGGTACAAGCCATTAACTTGACACCATAATTTATTTTCCTATGAGAGTATCTCAGACATCCCGAATTACGGACATGAATTGTGCTGTGACGAGCACAGTGGCCCTGAACTCTTAAGACATCCTAGAAACATAATGGATAGGCTGATGTGTTATGATTGTGGTAAATAAAGAGTTTGGCTTGCTCTAGGAAAGCAAGCAGAAGTTATAACTGCCAGCTGGCATAATCGACTTCATTACAGACTGCCCCAAAAGGGGAAGTTTGATACCATCTTGCCTTGTTCGAATATTGGTTGTTAAGCTTCTCCACAGACTCCCAGAAGTGGATGGAAAAAAGACATGAAGTGAATTATTTTTTATAAATCTAAACTTAAGCACAATTATGCTTATTTGTTGGCTCAAGAGAAGAGGTTATTGAGAATTAGGCCCAAGAGCAGGTGTGGCTTCAGATGATAACTGACTTCACTGCTATTGCCACTTGGGCAACCAATTCTGACATTGCCATCCACTCATGAGAGACCCACATCTTATCTTTTATAGAAAAGGTTGGGTTACACCACAAGGTTGGTTAGATATTCCCCCCAAGGGCTTGGAGATGGTGCCCCAGAGGCACCTGAACTCCTAGACCCATCTTCAAACATCACGTCTTTTTTTTATCACAGGGTTGTCAGTCCTCAAAGATCACCAACTCTAGAAGTGTCACACCCAGCAGGAAACTGCCTAACCAAAAATAACACAATCATAATATTTTATGCATGATTATAACTCCTCTTCACATTATTATTATTTAAACTGTTTGATAATACAGCCTTATTTTTTTAATTTTAATTTTTATTTTTTTTCCAGTGTTCCAAGATTCACTGCCCATGCCCCACACCCAGTGCTCCATGCAATAGGTGCCCTCAGTACCCACCACCAGGCTCTCCCATCCCCCCACCCTCTCCCTAAGTCCCTCAGTTTGTTTCTGTGTCCAAAATCTCTCTTGTTTCATTTCTCTCCTTGAATTACCCTACTTCCCATTTACTTTCCTTCTCCCACTGTCCTCTAGGTTACCCCTTATGCACCGCAAGTAAGTGAAACCATGTGATACTTGACTTTCTCTACTTGGCTCATTTCACTCAGCATAATCTCTTCCAATCCAGTCCATGTTGCTACAAAAGTTGGATATTCATCCTTTCTGATGGAGGCATATTATCCATTGGATAATACAGCCTTATTTTTTTTCTGAGTTAAGATATTTCTTAGTGTTTATGCAAACAAGCTGCAACTGCAATTCAAAAATAGTAGGGTCTTTTCCTCAATAAGAGTACATTCTTTAACAGGACTCAATTTGAATAAGAATCCCATACAAATAGAATACATACTTAAGACTTAAGAAAGCAAGGAAGGCTTTTACATTACACTGAATATTCAGTTGGTTCAATCATGGTGAGTTAGCCTTCCAACCAAATACTTACTCTCTATATTTATTGCAAATATTGCAGTCAGTTCAGTATACGTCAACAATCACACACTTTTAACATTTAGTAGCATGAAACACACTTAACATATTTCCAAAAGGAAATGTGACATAGTCTTCATTTCAGAGGTGCAGAAGTGACTGAATGATTGTCTGCTGTTTAATGTTCCAATCAACCCTTCCATTGCCTCATCAAGGCCAACGCCTTTGGTTGCTGAAGTTTTGAATAGTTGCCATTTTCGGTCCTTCCACAGAGGTAACCCAAGTAAACGTGCCCTCTCTGAGAGAGTCATGGTCTGTTCCATGTCCTGTTTACTTGCAAACACCACCAAAATGGGTTTTCTCAGCTCTTCTTCCCCCAATATGGCAACAAACTCTGATTTGGAAAAGCCAATTCGATCTCCATCACAACTATATACTCAGAAATTACTGCATCTGTGTTTGAATAATAACATCCCCAGTATGGTCTGATACTTGTCTGTCCTCCTAAATCCCGGACTTGGAATCCAAGGCTCTTGTATGCTACAATCTCAACTTTAAATCCAATAGTAGGAATAGTAACCATGACTTTTCCAACCTGTAATCTCTACAGAACTGTCATTTTTCCTGCTGCATGTAATCCCACTCCTGTGCTGACTCCACCTCCCCTCTGGCTGCAGCTCTCACTTCAGCTCAGGCTCCCACTGCAGATCCAGCTACCCCCTGTCTCCAGCTCCAGCTCTGGCTCTGGTGCAGTTTCCTGGGAAGTCAGGTTTGCCAGCACCTTCCATGTCAGAATGGCAAATACAGGCTTATTTTGAATTACAAGTCCCGGGGGTATTCTTCCAGCTTAACAAATTCTACCTTTATTTCAGCTCAAAATATTTTTTTTAGTTTAGGTTACAATAAATAGCATCAAGTTACCATATAACTCCATTCTAGGGGCTGACATGAATAACCAGGTTTTCATTTTATCCTGTATCTTCAGAAATTACCCAGCCACGTGAACACTTTAAAACAACAACCTTTAAAAATGAAATAAACCCATAAGTAAATAAATAAAACAACCTTTTACTGGAGAGGAATGCACCAATATATATAATATGGTGGGGTTACAATGATTCTTATTTTATTCTTAATGCTTTTCTGTACTTTCCAATTTTCTAGAGTATAAAGAAAAATTGTTATTGAAACTGTTAACTACCTTTTGAAAATATACACATTTAACAATATGAAATTATTATTATATCGAACATTCTTTAAAAAATAAAATAAATAAAAAATAAAAATATAAAGCTCCAGCCGGCCCCATGTTTCTATTCTATACATCAAAACCACTTCGGAGGTGCCCATTACACAAGCTCTCTGAGACCTCCTCAGGCAGCAGCTAAGTAAAAAACTTTAATTACCAATTATAACAGGAAAACTAAATTATAGGATAACTGATTTGTCTAAGATGCAAGGGTACTCTTGGGCACTCCTGGTGGAAAAAAACCTATGCTTAACTCCTATTATTTTGACCACTCTGCATTTTCCTCCAAAACTCTGCACTACCCTTAGGGAGGGCATGGTATGGAACCACACTGAAAAAGCCTTGACTTCCGCACCGGTTTTCCTTCCTTTTTCTTCTTTATAAAGTCTGCCTTTGTCATAGTTATGCAACCAATGAAAAGACTTTTAAAAAGCTGTGTTATAAAAAGTGTTTCTGCAGGGCACTTGGGTGGCACAGTCAGTTGATCATGGGACTCTTGGTTTCAGCTGATGTCGTGATCTCAGTGTCTGGATCTCAGAGTCCTTAGTCCTTAGATCTACATAGGGTTGTGCAATCAGCATGGAGTGCTTAGAATTCTCTCTCCCTCTCCTTCTGCCCTTCCTGCTTGTGCTCACTCTCTCTCTCTCTTGCTCTCTCTCTCTCTCAAATAAATAGATAAATCTTTAAGGGATAAAAAAAAGTGTTGCTGCTTTTGTTCCTCAGAACATCAAACAATGAGTCTAATATTTTCATTGAATTGACAATTAGTTTGACTTGTTTCCAAACTGGCTTTTTTTATTCTTTGGTATCAAGTAGAAACAAACTAAAAGTCACTCCCAACTAAATATAAGATTACTGATATAGCTGCACAGGAAACCCCAAAATTGATATCCTGATGAAAAAGATTCATACATTTTGATGATAAGTAGCACTTAGCATTTAGTATGTGCTCAATGATATTAGCACTTTACATGTATTAACTCATTTAATCCCTATAACAACCCAAGGAAAAGGAATATTGTATCCTCATTTTAAAGAGAAAGAACCTGAAACACAGAGCAATTAAGTAATACCTAATTAGTAAAGAAGCAAAGAACTGATCTGAAGCAGATGTGGTCTAAGACCTGCAGTCTTAACCACTGAGCTGGAACTGCACTACGCCCGCAAATAGTGCTCTGGTTTGTTGATCTTTCAGACTGTCTAATGTAGTGATCAGGACCACGGGCTTTAGTGTCAGACTCAGGTGTTCATGCCCAGTCTGAAACTGACTTACTAGTTAAGCATCCTCAGATAAATCACTTTATTAAGTAAATATCTTTGCTTCAGGGTGCCTGGATGGCTCAGTTGGTTAAGCGGCTGCTTTCGGCTCAGGTCATGATCCTGGAGACCAGGGATCGAGTCCCACATCGGGCTTCCTGCTTTGGCTGGAAGCCTGCTTCTCCCTCTCTCAGTCCCTCTGCTTGTGTTCCCTCTCTGGCTGTGTTTCTCTCTGTCAAATAAATAAATAAAATCTTTAAAAAAAAATCTTTGCTTCATTTTCCTTAATACCTAATTTTTACATGATTGTCAGAAGGGCTAAATTGATAAGGTTTGCAAAGTGTTCAGCCAGTGTAACCACACATTAAGGTCCTGTATGTGGTTCTTATCAGAATTTTATCTTCTTTCTAACATAAATTTTGTCCTCAAAGATAGCTTAATGCATTTAGAACATTTATGGTCAAATGAGAAATTTTCAAGGAAGAAGGCATATTCCCTTGTTTCAGAACTGAAGAAGAGTCAAAAGCCAAGAGTTAGCTGCAGTTGGAAAGTTTTGTAGATCTCAAGCAAGTAGCACTTTCATCTAGTTCTTTTATTTCAGGGCATGGGAAATACCCTTACTGGGGTGTTTTTAAACTCTTTTTTTTCTTTTTTTCTTTTTTTTTTTTCTTTTGCTGCCAAAAGGCAGAAACACAAACAATGCACTGCTTGTAATCCTTGCCTCAAGAGATCTGTGAACAAAATGAAGAAACAAAGAACTGGCAAGAAGGACTGTGCTGGACCAGTTCAATACTATACTGTTTTTGGAGTGAGGAGAAAAAAGAGCAATTTCTTCCATGAGAACAGCCAATGCATATTATTCTAGTGAAAGTACTTAAACACAGAGAATAGAGACAGAACATAAAAACAGCAAGTTGTTTTAAGTAAAGAATGAACTCCTATGGGAATAAGATGTTCTGGTTTACTTCTGAACCAGGAGAACAGAGATTAATGCTGAAAGGGAATGTCTAGCACAGGGTCTGGCATGGAATAGGTAAGGAGATCAATTAACATTTACTGATAAAGAATAAAGAATTTTCTACACAACAACCAAAACCTTCTTTCAGGAAAGACAATTACATATTTCTTTTGATTTGCTCTTGGACATATGTCTTATTCAACTACAATCACAAAGAGAGGAAGTTTGTTTATAGAAAACTATTGCCAACATTTATAACTATTTGCTCTATTAAAATATATTTCAAAGCTTAAAATTTTGTGGAGAAGAAAATTATTTTCTCTTTTGAAATTAGTAAACTTTGCAACTCTTTGCTGAATAATTCTGAAGACTGCTGCATGTGCAGAGTTCAGAGATCAGCAGAGATGATGGATACAAAGTAGATTGGATAGTTTTTGTTCCCTAAAAATATACTCTAAACCTGGTGACTGGATGGTCACTTTTGTGTGTCAACATGTCTAGTCAATGGACCCATATTTTGGGTCAAACACCAGTCTATCACTTTGAAGGTAGTTTTTTAGATGAGATTAACATTAACTTGAAATTCTGTAGACACTGAGTAAAACAGATTACTCTCCATCAAGTTGGTGGGCATCATCCAATCAACTGAAGGCTGAAAAAAAGACTAAAGTCTAAGGAAAAGGAAATTCTGCTCCTAGACTACCTTTGGACTCAAGCTGAAACATCAGCTGTTTCCAGGGTCTCTAACCTGACAACCTATTCTATAGATTTCAAACTTGCCAGCCCCACAATCACCTGAGCCAATTCCTTAAAATAAATTCCCCCAATATATATATATGTCTTATATACATAGATAAATGCATATATTATATATACATACATGCATACATATTCACATATATACATATACAAATACATACACACACACACACATAAATATATCCTTCCTATTGGTTCTGTTTCTCCAAAGTACCCTGACTTACACAACAATCTTTATTTAGCTTATAGTTTGTGAGTTGGCAATTTGAGCCACCTTCATCAGGGTAGCTCTAACAATCCCAGCCAGACATAGCTGATCTTGACTCATCACTCATACAACTGCAGTCAGCTGCATTGTTGGCCAGAGGCTGACAGGTTTATGATGGCTTAACTGGGATGACTCACCTCTGCCCCTCAGGGCCTCTCATCCACCAGCGGGCTAGATAGGGTTTATTCACATGGTGGCTGGGCCAGTTTCTTTGGAAAAGTAGAAGCGTGCAAAGCCTCTGGAGCTCCAGGTCTGGAATTTGCACAAATCATTCCTGCTGTATTCTGTTGTCCAAACTGAATACAGGGTCAGAGGAGATCCAGGAGGGAGAAAAATATGCTCTACTTCCTTAAGACAGGAAGTGCAAAGAGGTTATGGGAATTTGCAATCTACCACACAGCTGAGTTGAATCTCACAGAGTGTTATTGGATGGGAGGCTATTGCTGCAGTTGTTAATTTCCATATATACTCTAAAAGATGAATGAGATGTTATACTTTACCTAAAGGAGCTTATAATTAGTGAGACTTTGGGAGGCACAAGAATAACAGTAATAATGGAAACTGATATATGCAATAAATGAAACTATGAAAACCCTAAAATGGGAAATTTAAATTAGGTCAAGTAGATAACAAGACTTCCTCGAAGACATATTACTTGAATGATTATAGTTAGAGAAGTCCATGATAAACTAATATGTATGCCTGGAAGAATACCAAATTTTCATTTAGGTAATTAGGATATAAAATATTTTATTAGTAACTTTAGGCAGTGATGAATAGAACTGGTCTTTGAGTTAAAAAGAATTGAGTTAGATGCTCGGCTTTGCCACTTACTAGCTAAGAAAATTTGGGTAAATTATTTAACCCCATGACTACCTAAATTCATTATTAAGATGGAAACAAAAATAGTACCTACCTATTACAAAGGTTGTTTTTTGTGTTAAACAAAGTGTATGTAGAGTTTGACAACATTGTCTGGATCATGGTAAGCACTCAATAAATTATTATTGCTACACTTATTCTTTTAAATATTCATTGGTACACATTTTGTTTTTTAAACTCCAACAGAGATAATTTTCAAAAACTCTTTTTAGTGTTAGAGTTATGAAAGTTAAATCGAATGTTTGAATTACTATTTCTCTTGATCTTAAAAAAACAAAACACAGGGGCGCCTGGGTGGCTCAGTTGGTTAAGCGACTGCCTTCAGCTCAGGTCATGATCCCGGAGACCTGGGATGGAGCCCCACATCAGGCTCCCTGCTCGGCGGGAAGCCTGCTTCTCTCTCTCTCACTCCCCCTGCTTGTGACCCCTCTCTAACTGTGTTTCTCACTATCAAATAAATAAAATCTTTAAACACACACACACACACAAAAACACCTTTCTTGAAAGGACAAGGTACTCTGTGGCTGCTCTCCAATGAGTTCCATGTGGGGTCCACCAACCCACGGATGACCCTAAGACTCAGGGTTAAGCAAGTATTATTTCATGATAGTACTGAGACATCTTTGCTTTTCCAGTATTGACATTTACATAAATGTTTCAATAGCAATGACAGATGAACTGCTGGGAAACTTAGCACACATCAAGGCAGAGGCAGCAAACTCTGTTTATTCATTGTATTTTTCACCTCCAAGCACTCATAATGGGAAAACATGTTGAGTAACTTAGGGATTACCTTAAGTATGCAACATACCTTCAATCCTTAGGTATAAGTTATTTTAATATCCTATGTGATGAAATGAGAAAAATACATAAAGCACTTCTGTTACACATTTAATTAAGATAATTCACCTTAAAGAAAATCACTTGTGTGATAGTTTGAGTTGTGAGCTTAGCTAGCCAGTGTTTTCTGAGGAGACATTTTTAGTTCAAAGAATGGCAGATAAACTACAGTTATTGAAAATTAGACATTTCACACACATGTTCACAAAAATTAAATGACGTGGGTCTGTCACTTCAAGGGGAGTGTTTATTACCAACAACACATTTCCAGCAAGAAAGCTTCCAAATACCTCGAGATTTTTCTAATGAGATTGGTGATAATAGAAATGAACATGATTTTGGAGTATTATATTTTAAAGTGGGACAATATTTGGAAAATCTGCATAAGTCATAAACCAATATTTTCAAAATGACCAGTGCATAAAATTACAAAATCATGCGTGTATAACAAATCCATTCAAAGTTCAATATAGAACAGTGGGTTTTAATATACAGTGTAAAATTTTATCAATATAGCTTCAGATTCCACACGGCAACTAACTTTTAAGAAGCTTCTACTTGTCAAGTTTGGTGATTTATCAAAGAAGAATGGTCATAAATACGTGAAAAGGTGATTAAAATACTCCTTCTTTTTCTAATTGTATGTCTATATGAGGCTGAGTTTTCTATAATACAGCCAAAACCATTTTTCACAACAGACTGCATATAGAAAGATATGAGATCTGGCTGCTATCTGTTAATCAAACATTAAAAAATTTTACAAAGATGTAAAACATTTTTCTCACTTTTTTTTGTTTTTTGAAAAATTGTCTACTAGAATATAAATTCTATGAGGGCAAGAATTATTCTCTTTTGTATTCCAAACACCTAGAATATTGTCTAACATGTTGTCAGTGCTCCATGAACTCTTGCTAAATATGTTAATTAATTAAGATGTCCACTGAGGGGGCACCTGGGTGGCTCAGTTGGTTAAGCGACTGCCTTCGGCTCAGGTCATGATCCTGGAGACCCAGGATCGAGCCCCACATCAGGCTCTCCACTCAGCCGGAAGCCTGCTTCTCCCCCTCTCACTCCCCCTGCTTGTGTTCCCTCTCTCTCGCTGTGTTTCTCTCTGTCAAATAAATAAATAAAATCTTTAAAAAAAAAAAAAGATGTCCACTGAAACTCATGCATAAAGATATTCACTGCAGCGTTACTTACAATAGCTAAATATTGAGAAAATATTAATGTTTACCAATGGGAGATTGATTAAGAAAATGAAGGTACCATCATACAATGGAATATTATATGAGCATTAGAATGTGAGTCAATTAAGACAATAGAAGTCTATGAGAAAATGTTCACAATATATTAAAAAGTTAAGAAAGTACTAAAAAAGCATATAGACAGTATCATATTAACTTTATTAAGAAATAATTATGTCTGTCTAGTGAGTTTCCAGTCATCTTTATTTTCTTCTCTGCTTTCCATATTTTATACAAGCATGTAAATAAAAGTTTGAACCATCCACATCCTCAACAAACTTCTGATTATGTTTCATCACACCAAATGGTGTGATAATAGTGTTTATGTTGATAATATAAGGGCATTTTATAAATATTAAATTGTACTCAGTATCATCTATTTATAAAGAAGGAAAATGTGTGCTATGGAAACATGGATTTGATTAATCTTTATGCTTTTCTGTGTTTTTATATATAAATTCAGGAGGTGGGCAATGCAATTCATAATGCCTTCCATTCAAACAAGTCAAAGTTCTAAAAAGTTAAAGTTCTTTAAGGGGTAACTTTCAATTACCTGAAAAAGTCATCTATTTGTTCCCATACTGCTGGTTAAATGCAACATGATTGCATATATTACAGGGGGTAAAGGCATTCATTTGACCTTTGGCAGTTTCAACAGTGAGATTTAATACTATATGTTGCATGCTGCTCAAGTTGATCATATAACTTAAGTGGCAGAAGTATGAAAAATCAGTCCTACATTAGAATCAATATATTGTATCAATTAGCTTCAATTATTATATCAATTAGCATCATTAGGTATTATAGATAAAAGTTTTATGAATATTTAAAGTCTCACAAGAAGTTTACAAAATAAAGTATGTGAAAAACAGAAGTATGAAGAGTTTGAGTGGCAACTCAGGCTTACACAAGAGAGCATGCCTACATTGTCATATCCAACACAAGAATTATAGAGATGGGAGTTCAGTCAAGGGTTCCTCTGAAGATATTGTGGAGGTTCAGAACAAGTTGACAACATGCTAAATTGTGTTTTTCTTTATCAATACATTCTATTAACTAGAATTTTTTTTAATTTAGTGGGAAGTGACCCAATGCAATCCTACCACTTACAGGAATAGAAACTATATCTTCCCATTGATCTTCTAGTTGTCTCCTTAAACAAACTAAACTTCAGGATTCCCATTTTGACTTCAGCAGGGCTCTCAACATGAAGATTTACCTGTGGGAGTTTTTCTGAGCTGCAGAGCCCAAATAGATATGCTAATAATTCAGACAGATGCTGATCCCATAAATGGCACTAAATTCTAATGCATACTATTAGTTTGATATGGTTATTATATTCAAATTTTGACCCTTTGGCTCTTTCATCTCACGAGTCGATGTGTGCTTGGGATATTATTCTATAAGGAAGTGCTTAAACTGAAGAAATACCAGGCTCACAATAAATAATCAGAATAAAGTATGTCATGGTGTTTATATTTGGCTCTCTCTACTGAGCACTGATTAATAGCCCTTTGGCCCTGTTGATTCATCACCTGAGCATGTTTATTTAAATATACTTCCCCCTCCCTCTTTCACCTCCAGCAATCATTTTTTTCACTATCTCCCGTATGCATACTTGTATTCTTTTTAACACAGCAATTACAGAAAACTACTCTTAACTCCTATTTCTCCATATATGGTTATATAAACACTAGATAGGCACACTGGTAAAATAGGAGATACAATATCTTTAAGTCTTTTTAAAGTACATTGATGAGATGGCAAGAAAGTAAGAAAGATTAAGAATTATAAACCTAAGACAAACCAGAGACCTAGAAAGTAAGCAAAGAACTAAACCAAAACTGAGTTCTGACCATTGGACTTTGCCAAACTCAATGAACCTTAGCTACAACTTTTATAACCTGGTAGGTAGGTAGAAAGAAATAGAAAGATGAAGGCCAAGGCTGACTCAAGAGCTCACCCAGCTCTTCAAAGAATAGGAATCTTGAAGTTCAGAGAAAAAAATTAATCAAAATACATAAAATTATAAAAGCAGCACTCACATTTTCTGTTTGGAATATTTCCCATTACAGAAGTCAAAGAGTGAACAGGTAGCTGATCTCTTTGCTCCGGGAAAGCTAGAGCTGAGGCACATAAACAAGGTTTGACCAATCAGCGCTTCTGCCCAGGTCTAGGATCTTGAGAAACTGATGCAAAGCTAGGAGGTTGGTAGAGATTCTGTAAAGCCATTATAACAGTAGTGTCAATAGCACAGCAGCATCAAGGAAGCAGCTATTCAAATCTCCCTAGATTCATTGTGTTCCTGCATATTCTGAATATGGTTCTCAAGACTTGGAATTGATTCTTTTAATATTACTTCTAGTAAACTTTAATTAGCTAGAGTTGATTTCTGATATTTGCAAATGAGTACTTCATTGATATACTCTTCCTCCAAACTCAGAAATAATACTGAAGCCAGAGAATTCTGAGTGAGAGGTCACCAGGAAAGCCTAAATGTAAATAAAAGACAGTAATCTGGAAGAAGGTTTTCTCACAATTATATTTTCTGTAGATGAGGGATCCATCCAAGGTTCTCATCTCCATTATAACTCTATGACCTTGAAAGCCTTGTTGTGATCCTAATCTTCCTGTTTTTTATCTTCCTAAACTCTCATCCATATGACTATGACTCATGACCATTCCAATAAATTCTCTTGAATCTTCATGGTCGAGTCACACCCTGACTAATTCACATCAAGAAGAATTATGATGCTCATTTTCCAAATCATAAAACTGAAATTAGTTTAGTAGCCTGACAGAGTTATCAGTGAGGAACAAAAAAACCTATACCCTAGTCTTTCACAGTGAATGTTGCCTTGTGGTACTAATAATTTGTTTCATTTATTTTTCACAAAGGGATTTTCATTAATTTTTTTTAAGATTTTTTTTATTTGACAGAGAGAAACGCAGCTAGAGAGGGAACACAAGCAGGGGGAGTGAGAGAGGGAGAAGCAGGCTTCCCGCCAAGCAGGGAACCTGATGTGGGACTCGATCCCAGGTCTCCGGGATCGTGACCTGAGCCGAAGGCAGTCGTTTAACCAACTGAGCCACCCAGGCGCCCCTCAATAATTTTTAAATAAATACACTTTCAGCACCTGTAATGATCCAAGCACTTTGCTATATGTTCTAGTTGATATAAAGAAATGGTCTTCCACTATGGTCAAATCATCTTCAACAAAGCAGGAAAAAATATCCAGTGGAAGAAAGACAGTCTCTTCAATAAATGGTGCTGGGAAAATTGGACAGCTACATATAGAAGAATGAAACTAGACCATTCTCTTACACCACACACAAAGGCAAACTCGAAATGGATGAAAGACCTCAACGTGATGCAGGAATCCATCAAAATCCTGGAAGAGAACATAGGCAGTAACCTCTTTTACATCGGCCACAGCAACTTCTTTCAAGACACGTCTCCAAAGGCAAAGGAGATAAAAGCGAAAATGAACTTTTGGGACTTCATCAAAATAAAAGCTTCTGTACAGCAAAGGAAACAGTCAACAAAACAAAGAAGCAACCCACAAAATGGGAGAGGATTTGCAAATGACACTACAGACAAAGAGCTGATATCCAAGATCTATAAAAAACTACTCAAACTCAACATCCAAAAAGAAGATGAATACATCAAAAAATGGGCAGAAGACTTGAAGAGGCACTTCTCCATAGAAGACATACAAATGCCTAACAGACACATGAAAAAATGTTCATCATCACTAGCTATCAAGGAAATTCAAATCAAAACCACACTGAGATACCACCTTACACAAGTCAGAATGGCCAAAATTAACAAGACAGGAAACAACAAGTGTTGGAGAGGCTGCAGAGAAAGGGGAACCCTCTTACACTGTTGGTGGGAATGCAAGTTGGTTCATCTGCTTTGGAAAACAGTGTGGAGATTCCTTATAAAATTAAAAATAGAGCTACCCTATGACCCTGCAATTGCACTACTGGGCATTTACCCCAAAGATACAGATGTAGTGAAAAGAAGAGCCATATGTACCCCAATGTTCATTGCAGCAATGGCCACAATAGCCAAACTGTGGAAAGAGCCAAGGTGCCCATCAACAGATGAATGGATAAAGAAGATGTGGTACATATATACAATGGAATACTACACCTCCATCAGAAAGGATGAATATCCATCTTTTGTAGCAACATGGACTGGACTGGAAGAGATTATGCTGAGTGAAATAAGCCAAGGAGAGAAAGTCAAGTATCCCATGGTTTCACTTACTTGGGGTGCATAAGGGGTAATATAGAGGACAGTAGAAGAAGGAAAGGAAATGGGAAGTAGGGTAATTCGGGGAGAGAAATGAAACATGAGAGACTTTGGACTCAGAAATAAGCTGAGGGTCTTGGAGGGAAGGGGTGAGGGGATGGGAGAGCCTGGTGATGGATACTGAGGACACGTATTGCATGGAGCACTGGGTGTGGGGCATAAACAATGAATCTTGGAACACTGAAAAAATAAAATAAATTTAAAGTAAAAAAAAAAAAAGAAATGGTCTTCCAAAAGGCAAGCCTGGATTAAGAATATCCTAATTTGAATGCTGGTTTATTTGGTCACTCGGCATGAATTTGGACAAATTTTCTAATGCTTTAGCCTCAATTTCCTTATCTATTAGGGTGATTCATTTGCCCTGTCTGTCTAACAGGATTGTTACGAAGGTCAAATAGTAATCATTGCCAGAAAAACAATAAGATGTTTTTCTGACAAGTTGGAAACAAGAAAATTAAGATCACTCTCCAAGAACATTGTATTACCTATGCGTGAAATTTAACAAAGTTGAACTCATAAGAATGGAGAATTGAATGGTGGTGAATGAGGGTAGGGGAACTGAAAAGATATTGTTTAAGGGTACAAACTGGCAACCAGTAGATGAGTAAGTCCTGGAGTCCTAATGTACAGCATATAAACTTCAAAGTTGTTATGACTTAGTGGGTTTAGAGAGATTATTGATCCAGCAATGATGAAAATAACTAAAGGGCAAAGACCAGTGAAGAAGTTATTTTAAGAATCCAGTTGCAAAGTTATTTAGGACTTGATTAAGGTGATTTGTTTATTTTCTGCCGGTTCTCCTTTTTTCTAGGAATAAGGCATCCCTTCATGTGGAGAACTATTTCTCCTGCCTCTCCAGCCTGTATGTCTGGTAGAAGTTGAATTAGTGGTACTCCATCTCTTATTTCTGCTCATGGTCAAGGATCGGGCCTATGACCCCAACCAAGGCAATCAGAGTACCTCAGTGGGATTTTACAATTGATTCCTACCTGAAAGTAAAGCCAATCATCTTCTACTCAGAGTTGAATTGGGAAGCTTAATCATATGGCAACATTTTCTCAATAGTACTGCTGAATTCTAATCATCCATTGCATGAGTTGGTTTTGCTCCATTTGCTGTTTGCTCCAGTCATTCTGCATATCACCACACAACACCCACCTCCATGCCTCATATCAATGCAAGGAATCCCAATTATTTCCAGTTCTCAACTGACAGGTCACAACTTGCAACTGCTCATCCATACTCATTTGAGACATTATAGTTCCAAATATTCTTTTTAAATTTTAATTAAGTCTGATATAAATTGATATTTCACTCTAAAATCTTTTCAGTGGCTAAATATTCTAATTCAGTGGCTAAAAATTCTAATTACACCAAAAGAAAGTGAGGAATAAGCCTGTTTGACACTCTCAACTTCTTTTTAATTTTATTTATTACTTAATCCCTACCACTCCCACAGTGACAAACATCTTTCTTTATATTTATTCTAATGATTAAAAAAAAAAATTTAGCATATTTTTTCTTCCCCAAGCACACTTAGAGAAGTACATGCATAAAGATATTCCCAAGACTTCAAAATTCCAAGTCCCAGCATTCCATACAGGAAATCCTTGAACATATGACAAACTGTAGTATGGAAGAGTCTTCATCACCTAGAAGAGTATCTCACAAACATTTTGGTCAGAAGCCCATTACACATGCGGCACCTAGGTGGCTCAGTCAGTGGAGTCAGACTTGATTTCAGATCAGGTCATGAGGGTTGTGAGTTACAGCCCTGCATCAGGATCCACACTGAGCCCAGAGTCTGCTTAAGATTCTCTCTCCCTTTCCCTCTGCCCCTCTCCACACTCTCTCTCTGAAAAAAAAAGTCCACTATACTCAAAAGTTAAAATACCTCAAAGAACTTTTGTTTACTTAATTTAAATTTATTGATATTTACCATATTTCAAAATTAAAAATCAGTGACAATAATTTTTCGAATACTAATTCAGTTTATAACAATATATCCAATACATATTACCATAAGCAACATATTTTTATGAAAAATATCTTCCAAAACAAAAAGAAAGTAGTGAGAGGAGCCCATTATTTTCACATTTTCCATACTTCTTTAGT
>PITA01022889.1:0-29396 GCA_004023965.1 Spilogale gracilis | reverse complement strand
GACGGGGGAAGAGGGGGGCGGGGGGGGCCAACCTGGCTCCACTGTATCACTCCATCAGCATGACCAGTAGGCTTTGCACTATAGGGACTTACTTGGCCAAACCAGAAAGCCCCCTAGTGTCTGAAGTTTAGGCGATAGCTCAGAGGGGAGATGGGTCTGTGAGACCTAATGCCTGTCTTGCAGCTTTTCCTGGGGATAAACTCAGAAGACTACCTACGGGTCTCCCCCACCCCCACCCCCAGCCTTGGGCTTTCCCTCTGGCAACACTTACTGTTCCTCTCCTCCGCACAGAGCCCAGTTGGGAAAGGGATGGAACACATGGGGAGGACGGCCAGAATTGTCTAGGACACGCATGCCCACTGCATCAGGGACACTTCCCCGCTCCCAGCACCTTGAGAAACTGGTAGTGGGTGATGAACTTGATTTCTAGTTGCTTGGGGTCCTCATTATTTAGATCACCTGCATTCTTTTCTGCTGTTCTCTTCCTCTCAACTTTTTGGTTGGGCCCCCTTCTCAGGCAGCCAAGTACTGGTTGAGCGTTTCCTCCTGCCTCCCGGTGCAGGGGTACACACAAAGCAGCTGCCAGGAGGGGCCAGAGAGGTGAACAGGAAAACTGGATCCGTGTCGGTGGCCCAGGCCCTGTACTCACCACCTACCAGAGGAGGCAGGACGGCAGGGACAGCACACGAAGCCAGGCTCTCCCAGCGTGCCTAGCAACCTCTTCCAAGGGACTGATGAGAAGGCAAACGCATACATGTGGCATCATCAGGAAGCAATTAAAGGCTAAACTGGGTCTCTGTCATTAGCACAACAAAATTTTAGTTCTGACATTTTAGTTTGAGAGGTGGGTCTCCAACAGGTCCTAAAGTGGGCTGGCTGGGGAGGGGCCTGCCCTGCCCACTCTCATCCCTGCCATATGCTGGGGGTGGGGGTGTTGGGATTTAAATAGTGTAACGGATCAAAAGCTATTCTAGGATAGGTTGGGTGGAAACGTTCACTTGCTGACCCTTAAGAAACAAGCAACAACAATCGGCTGGATTCTTTACTTCCCCAAGTTTTCATGTGGATTTTCAGAAAAGGAACAAAAATCACAGAGCAGAAGGGAAGGGAGCTCCCTACTACATCAGGAAAGCCCTTGTTGAATCTGAGCAACTCAGCTCAGTGGGGGGCCAGGTAAACCAGGGAAAGCCTCTTCTGGACTCGGTTAGTGCTCAACTCTGACAGCTAGGAGAGGATTCTGGAAGGAAAGCCGCTCTCTGGTCTGCCCTGTCCACTCATCTGGTCAGAGGGCCTCCTCCTCCACCTGAAGAAGCAGACCAGGGGGAATGGGCAGCTGCTCCCACCCTGAAGGGCACAGTTCCTGGACACTCAGGACTGGAAGGAGCCCTGAGCACATTGTCTACCATCCCTTACTATGGAGCTGAAGGACACAGGCCTAGTGAGATTGTGTCCCCTGTGCCAAAGCCACACAAGCACATGGTACCAGAGCCAGAACTGAGATCCAGGATCCCCATGTGCCACACTCTTCCCCACCCCACGTTCAGTCTCTTGTTGAAGTCTCATCTCAGTCCCTGGAGACCCTGGTGCCCAGCTGCTGGCCGTGGCTGGGTCCTGTCTGTGTGACAGGGCCCTGGGTGGTGACATGCCCCTGTTCTCCCCTCAGCTCCACCGGCTCTGTTGGAGCTTACGAGACAGACAAGAAGCAAGGGAAGATCTGGATGAAGAAATAAAAGTGAAGAAACCCACGCCCCAAGGGTGAGAAGGAAGAGCCAAACCCTGCAGGCAGTCCTGTGTAGGGTGTTCTCGATGGGTGTGGCCTGAACTGCCACCGTGGCACCCCTGTCCCACAGTCTCCCCTCCCAGAAATGGTCTTTCAGGAAGAAGCCCCCTCTGGGGTGTCGGCTGAAGTTGAGATGTCCGTGCACATCTGTGTGGAGCCTTCTGGGCTGGGGAGAAGCAGCAGATGCAGTGAGCCACCCACAGAGGGGCAGTGTGTGGGGGGGAACAAGGGGTCTGGTTTGGGACTTGGGCACAGGCACAAAGCAAAAGGCCTGCAGGAGATGAGGAGGAGCTAGCAGAGGGAAGACAAACACTGGTAGTCAGAGAAAGATGAGGCCTTAGGACTGGCCACTAGATTAGCCACACAGAGATGTTGTTGTACCTCAATAAGAGCAGTCTGGGAGAGGAGAGGAAGAGGGGGCTCTGGGGAAAGAAATCTGAGGACAGTTAGAGTTCAGTCCTAGCAAGCAGAGGGAGAATGTTCCAGGGAGGGGCTTCAGAAGGCCATCAGAAGGTTTTCAGCAGATGGGGTCAGAAAGGAAACGTTGGGGCCACAGCAGGGGCGGGGGTGGGGCCTGACCTTCTTGCAGCCCTGGCGCCAACAGGGATAAAGGCCTAATGAGATTAGTCCTGAGTCTCAGGCAGAGAGTGCCAGGGGAGGCTGTGAGTTTAGGGGAGGAGGCAATAATCTGGGGCCCCCCTTCACCCCTGCTAGGTAAATTTTGAGCCCAAAGAGGTCCTGGGCTCCCTCCTGTTACCTGCAGAAGAGGACTTGGGCAGGTGCAGAGCCGGGGAGTGACTTCAAAGCATGGCTGCCCTACACACCTGGCGGATGCAGGACTCCCTGGAAATTTCTCTTCTCTGAGTGGGGGAAACAAGCCCACTGGGGCCCACAGTATGCCAGGTGCTTGTTCTGGGTACCCCTCCCAGTTCCTCTTCTCCATCCACAGTCGTGGGGGCTGATGATGACAGTGGCTAGTATTTACCGCCCACTGGGGATGGGCCAGGCAGTGTCAGAATTGTACCCCTGTGTGATAGGTACGATCAGTATCCCCATTTAGAGATGGGGAAACTGAGGCACTGAACAGTTAACTAACTGGCTCCAGGCTCCTCAGATACCCAGGCAGGGGTGGAGCTGGGACTTGAACACGGGCAAATCTGACGCTAAAACGTGTCCTCTTGGCCAGTGGCCGTCCCATTCCCCATCATTCGGACTGTGGACTTCATCACACGATCAGTTGCCTTTCACATACAGCAGCCTTTTGGGTTCAGCAGCTGCATGACAACGTAACATAGGTGACCAGAGTGTGACTCACAACTTCCCAGCTCTGGCAACAGCGATCTGTGTCCCTGGCTTTGGGGTCCTCTGGCTGCAGCCGCCCTCCCCTTGTAGCAAAGGTTCTTCTGTCCCCGGCTGATGGGTTCCGTCATCACTGGTGCCGCCTCAGCCTTGCCACACAGCTGGCATGGAGGCTGCCCAACAGAATGAAACGGAGAACAGGCCACGCAAGCACTGCTGGGTGCCGCTCTGGGACAGAAGCGTGCTCCTCCCCTCATCCTGGTGGCCCCAGGACCTCCTTGGGTCTGTCGGAGCTAGCCGTGGTGCTGACCGCTCTGGGACAGAAGCATGCTCCTCCCCTCATCCTGGTGGCCCCAGGACCTCCTTGGGTCTGTCGGAGCTAGCCGTGGTGCTGACTGCTCTGGGACAGAAGCATGCTCCTCCCCTCATCCTAGTGGCCCCAGGACCTCCTTGGGTCTGTCGGAGCTAGCCGTGGTGCTGACCGGAGCCTCAGCAGACCCAAGAGGCGGCCGCAGGAGCTGTACTGACACACTTAGAGCGACGTTTAAACCCCAGAAGGCGTTTTTGCTAATTTGAATGGAAACTTCCCTATAATTCCTGGATTTCCCTCCTTTGCCTCCTGGAAAACATCAGTGATTTCCCGTTCGAGTGCCTGGAGTGCCTTAGTTTGGGCCAGGCTTGCCTGAGGAAGACGTTCCCCGAGAGCTTACCAGGGAGATCACTGTCTGATCCAAGAAATCAGGGGGTTTCCTCCATCCTCTGGAGAGTAGTGACTGGGGAGGCAGATTCGGAGGAACAGTCACTTGCTACAGACCTATGCAGCTGTGTCTGGCCACATGCTTTAGACACAGAAGGGTGGTCACTCTGGGATCTGGGTCCGGTGGAAGGCAAGCATGACCCCAGGGGGTCACCACCCCCACATGCACCTGAGCCCCTTATCCCACTCTACCATGTCTCTGAGGGCGGTGGTAGATATTCTGTAGCAGGGTCTAAGGACTGATCTTCATTTTGGAGAGTGCTTTGGTGTTTCTGTGGGATTGACGGCTGAGATGCAACACCATAGAAAGTCCTCCTTCTTGTGTCATCCTGATATTTGCCTGTTCCCTCTGTTCCAGATGCATTCAAGGAGGCCCAGGGCTGCCACTGGAAGGGTGGGATGTGTTCTGTGGACTAGTGCCACAGCCAGGCCCTAAACTGGCCCCAGAAGAGGTAGCCAAGAAGAATATGGGGCGTGCTGCCGCATCGGAAAGGATAGAGCACATGACGGAAGGGACAAAGTGCCACAACATGTCTGAAGGGACAGAACACAGTCCCACACTGGAGGAGACAGAGTACCATGACACACCTAAAGGGGCAGAACACAGTGACAAAGGGACAAAGTATGCTGACATGTCAGAGATAGCCTTCTGGAGAGAAACTGCCAATGCCAGCGGTTTCCTCTCGATATCAACCATAGTCCTGTTGCACATCTACTACTACTGAGGCAGCTGGGGTCCAGGGACATCTGGGAAGAGCAGGCAAACCACAACCTCTTCCAGACTCCCTCGTTCTCCAGTGGAGAAAGCCTTTCCCCACAGTTATGGGACCAAGCACTACGCGAACATAAATACACCGTCAGTGTCACAGATGAGGTGCCACCAGGTGCAGGGCATGCATGCTGAGGGGACAGGGCGAAGTCCGTTTGCAACTCCAGAGACTATGCAAATGAGAACATCTGTTCCTTTACAAAATGAGTCATTTTCTCCAAATGGCTCTACGGCATAAACACTGACTTTCACTTTAAATTTAATTTTGGCTTTTTATTTCTAGATATATTTGGGATTTTTGCTTGTGTTTACTTCTCTGTAACCATTTCCTTCCTATACCCAGCCTCCATTTGCTTTGTTCTCTCCTCCTTTTTAAAGGTATGCCCTGCTGGCAAAGAA
The DNA here is from genome assembly GCA_004023965.1 of Spilogale gracilis. Taxonomy (NCBI): domain Eukaryota; kingdom Metazoa; phylum Chordata; class Mammalia; order Carnivora; family Mephitidae; genus Spilogale; species Spilogale gracilis. The sequence continues at coordinate 24,392 of PITA01022889.1, read as the reverse complement.
TGCCAAGTAGCATAAGCCCCACCCCACATGGGTTCCCACCACAGGTGCTGTGCCCACCACCAGTGACCTCACAGGCCAGCTGGAGCCAAGCCTGCCCATGGGTGGGACTTCAGCTCCTGCCTGGGCCAGTGGTGGAACTGAGGCAGTTTCTGCTCAGTGGAGCAGGCCTCCCAGCAATTCCGCAATGTCTGGCTATGGTCACACTGCACTCTTGAAAGGCAGGTGGAGAGGAAACCGTCCTCCTTCCTGAGCTCTTCCCAGTCCCTCCCAGTCTGCCTGCAGTTGGCGTGTTACTGGACATCGCGCCCAGAGCTATACTCCCTTAGTTGTCAAGTATAGGCCACCTCCAGGCTGTGTTTCTGCAGGGACTCCCTAAGCTGCTCCTTGCTCTTCCTTCTCCAAAATAAATTATTTGTGTCTTTAGGAAAAGTTCGAGGTGCCTTGAGGTGATTTGGCAGAGGCCCATCCAGCATCACAAAAATCACATTCTGAAGGCACACTCACGTGCAGTCTCTCCTCCCTAGTTTATCCCTTCAGCTGACGTTTTTGACTACCTACTGTGTGCCAGGTACAGAGCCACCACAGCATAGGCAGCAGACAGGGACACACTAGCTGTGATGGCCAGCATTGAGTGCAGCCTGCTGTTTTGCCGCCTGCGGTAAGGGCATGATCACATTCAAGCCACAGAACCACCCTCTGTGCAGTACTAGAATTAACCACATGTTACGGGAAGGAGACAGACTCGGCAAGGAAAGTGAGTGCACTGGGAATGGGCACTGGGCCTGGAACAGCCCTGCCTGACAGCAAAGCCATACACTGCCCCACCACAAGGGGTGGCCCACCCGGTCTGAGTCGGAGAAGGCCTCCTGTGACCAAAGAAGGAGGTCAATTAGCTGGACAACAGAAGGGACAACATGCAGAAAGACATGAAGCAAGAGTGCAAAGCATGTTTGAGGATGCCAAAAGATGGCTTGTGCATGGGAGAACAGTGGGAGATGTGGAGGGCAAGTGGACAGGAGCCTCACTTGGCTTATATACTTTAAGATCCTAAGTCCCTGGGAGCTTCAGTGGAGAAGTGACAGAATCAGATTTGCTGGCTGCTGCTGGAATGATGAGAAGAAGAAAGGAACACCCACCAAGAGACTGTTTAGAACAATCCAGGCAAGTTAGTGGCAGAGAGGAAATGGCATCAAGAGAAGCCAGCAATTAGAAGGAATAGAACTTGACTGATTAGACGTGTGGAGGGAGAGGCCCGAGTGACGCTCTGGATCAAGCACGCGGGCAGAGGATGCGCCAATTCTAAAGAGAGGTCACCCTGGAAAAGGAGAGATGTGGGAGAAAAGTTGAGCACCACTTGAGACATGTTCAGTTGAGTTGCATGAATATTCTTACTGCCATTTTGACAATTGTACATCTTCTGATCCGTGAACATCGTATGTCTTTGCATTTATTTAGATCTTCTTTCTTTCAACAATGTTTTATTTTCAGTGCCCAAATTTTGCACTTCTTTTGTTAAATGTATTCCTCAGTATTTTATTCTTTTCATGCTATTGTAAATGGAGTTGTTTTCTTTGTCAACTTTGCTAGCCTTGTTGACTAGTTCTAATAGTTTTTTTTAATAGTTTTTTAATGTATATCTTGGAATTTTCCATAAATATAAGATCCCATTGTCTGCAAAAAGAGATAGTTTACTTTTTTTCTTTCCAATATGGGTGCCTTTTATTTTCTTGCCTAGTTACTTTGGCTAGAAACTTCAATACAATGTTGAAAAGAAGTAATGAGAGCAGACATTCTTGTCTTGTCTCTGATCTCCAGGGGAGTGCATCTAGTCTCTCACCATTGAGAATGATAGTAGCTATGACTTTTTGCAGATGTTCCTCTCTATTTCTAGTTTGGATTCTTTTGGGTTTTCTTTTTTAAGAAATGAATATTAGGGGTACCTGGGTGGCTCAGTTGCTTGAGCCACTGCCTTCGGCTCAGGTCATGATCCCATAACCCGGGATTGAGTCCCATATCGGGCTCCCTGCTCGGCGGGAAGCCTGCTTCTCCCTCTCTCACTCCCCCTGCTTGTGTTCCCCCTCTGGCTGTGTTTCTCTCTGTCAAATAAATAAAATCTTTTTTTAAAAAAAGAAATAGATATTCGATTTCATCAAATGCTTTTTCTGCATCTATTAAGATGATCATGTGATTTATATCCTTTATTGTATATATATGTTACATTGATTCATTTTCAAATGTTATTTGCATTCCTGGGATAAATTCTAGTTGGTCATAGTGTATAATGCTTTTTCTTTTTTTAAGATTTTATTTATTTGTCAGAGAGAGAGAGAAACAGTGAGAGACAGAACACAAGCAGGGGGAGTGAGAGAGGGAGAAGCAGGCTTCCTACCAAGCAAGGAGCCCGATGCAGGGCTCGATCCCAGGACCCTGGAATCACAGCCTGAGCCAAAGGCAGACCCTTAACGACTGAGCCACCTAGGTGTCCCTGTATAATGCTTTTTATATGGATTTGGTTTGATGATATTTGGTTGAGATTTTATGTCTCTTCATAAAGGATATTGGTCTCAGTAGTTTTCTTATGATGTCTTTGTCTGGCTTGGGTATCAGCTCATTTTGGGTAAAATTAGCCTCAGAATGAATTGGAAGGTGTCCCATTCCTTTCCATTTTTCAGAAGAGTTTGTGAAGGATTGGTATTAATTATTGCCTGGAGATATTTAAGGGTTGGCATTAAGTTAGATAGAAGGGTCCAGAACACAGGAGAGACATTGGGGCTACAGACCGAGATTTGGGGGAGTCAAAGCAGTGGGCAGGCCTAGCTAAGAAGGGAACCTGGTAGAGGGGGCCCATAGTCAGGCAAGTGAGATTGTATAGGAGAACAGGAGGAGAGACGGCCTAGACAGATCTGTGAGAAACACCAACACTACTGGCCATGTAGAGAAAGAGGGTTTTATAAAGAAGACCAAAGAGAGCACAGCCAGAACCTTGGAAGGAGGCCTGAGACAGCTGCTACAGGAAGGGAACATCCATACCTGGGCTATAGCATGGGTCGAGCACAAAGAGCACAGGGTCTTGGCAGCAAGACGGTCAGTAATCTTGGCCAGTAACCTTGGCCAGAGCCCTTTGGTAAGGCAGTAGAGGTGGAACCAGCTGTGAGATGGGGCCCTGAGGAAGTAGAGGTCGTCAAGCATCTGTTTTACTGAAGGAGAAGTCTTCCTCTTTGGGAGCCTGAGTCGAGAACGAGAGTAACCTGAAATCCCAGCTGGGCTCAGCAGCCATTCCCCTCTAATTCCAGGAATGCAGACTTCTCTGTTTCTTCTAGGAAAGCAAAGGCCCCAGTCAATAAAAGAACTATAAGAAGATGCTCACTTGAGGATTCTGGTTCTGTTGATATTTATTCTGGAAGGACTGGGCATCCCATAGGAAATATGCCTACCAGTTGGTGCTATAATGAGAAAAACCTTGTTTGAGGCAGGGAGCCTCAAAATCTCCCTTGAAGCTGAGCTCCCTTCCTGCAGCTTCTCCAACAGGAGTAAGAACTGTTTTAAGGGCCATCATCCTGCCAGACCAGGCGGGGAAGGCTAGGGTGGTTAAAAGGTACCCAAGCCTCCTACTCTCTGCAGCCTGGTTTCTCCTCCATTGCCTTCAAGCTCTCCAGCCTCCTTTGCTAGTTTCACTTGGGGGTAAGAGAGGCAGATGGACGCCCAGGTGGAAGGCTGGCCAGAGAGCTGCCCTGGGGCTGGGGTGTGGTTGGCCTCAGGTCAGCTGGGAGCTTACTCATGACCTCTTGATTCTGGTGGGAAGATCCCTGTCCTAGGCAGCATCCCTAGGGGGCCTCATCAACTCATACTCCTCCTGAAAGAGCCCACACGAGCTGGCACTTTGAGCTTCCCCCCTGAGAGAGGGGGCCAGAACTGGTTAAGCAGGGCAGTGCCCAGCCACACCCAAGGGCATGGTCACTCAAATGTCTTAAAGCTTGGGTGGATAAGATCCAGCTGTTTTCCTTCCCACGATATACCTCCTGGCCCCTCCCTGTACCTGGAAGGCCGTCCTGCTCTCTACCTTCTGAGGAAACTCCTGGCCACAGCAGAGAGCTGGGATGCCATCTTTCCATCCCTGGGCCTTGGACTTAGCCCATGCCTCCTTGCCTGGCCACCATGACCCAGTCCTTCCAGGTTGGCTATTTCCCCTTTGTAGGAAAGAGGAGAGACATGACCATACTCTAGGAACATAATGTGCCATTCAGACCCAAGATAAAGAGATTCGGCCCATTTATTCAGGCAAGCAGCTTATCAGGTGTGGCCCAGCAAGGGGCTCAGGGTTTCCACTCAATGACTTTGATGGCGACCTGGGCTGCCCGCCGCACCGCCTCATTGAGGTCCTGCTCGAGGGTGCGGAAGACAGGCACATGGGACTGCAGAAACTTGCGGCCCTCGGGGGCCTCGGCCAGCATGGTGAGGGCCTTGGTGGCGTTCAAGCGGGCCTTGCTCAAGGGTGAGTACAGCAGCTTCAGGAGTGGGTGGACGGCTTCTGCGTCCAGGGCGGCGTACTTCCCTGTGGGCACCAACATCGGGCGTTACTCAGGAGGCCGTCCCGTCCCACCACCCCTCAGCCCAGACCGATCCTGGCCTCCAGCCTGCGCAGCCGTGGGGGTCCCTCACTGCCGTGCACCTTCCCCTGCCTCTGGCCGTGGCCTCCTCATTCCTGCGCCTCCGGGCCTGTAACTGGCCTCTGCCCGCCCTGACCGCCTCCGGGCCTGTAACTGGCCTCTGCCCGCCCACCCTGACCGCCTCCGGGCCTGTAACTGGCCTCTGCCCACCCTGACCGCCTCCAGGCCTGTAACTGGCCTCTGCCCGCCCACCCTGATGTCTGTCTTGCGATGCAGTTCTCTCAATGCAACTCAAAAATTACAATCGAGTTGTTCGCGTATGTGGCAAGTATTTCTTGAGACCTCCTCTGAGCCAGGCGCAAAAGCTTAGAGTTCTCTCCCTCCTGGAACGTACAGTCTAGTGGGGGACGCCGACACTGATCTCTAAAGGAGACCCTCCTCTTTAACTTCCCGCATCTTCTGGCTGCCTTGACTACTGGAAGGCCAGGTGGCTGCCCCTGCCCCCCAGCTTCCTGCGGTGCTCAGTGCCCTCTTCTCTGTGTGCGGGAACCTGCTCAGCTTCCCTGGACCCTGCTGACTCCCACTGTCCCTTCAGTCAACGCCCGCGCCCCTCCCGGAGGAGGAGGTCTGGCCCCGCCCTGTGCCCACTTCATGCTGTGCTGCTCCTCTAGGTCAACAGCCCTCTGCCAACCCACCAAGCTGTTTGCCAGAGGCTGAGACCCAGGGCCTGGCACGTGGCAGGGGCTAGGGCACCCTTGGCTGGAGTGCAGCTCTGTGAAAGGAGGCCTCACATCCCCAAGTTCCAGGTGTTGCCTGGGTCCACAGTGAGCCCTCTGGTCCTCCGAGAGCTGCTACAGGAAGCCCAAGCAAGACTGCATGGGAGACACCCCACCGGAGGGCTACGCACACAACGGGAGCCCATGCCTTGGGAGCCAGCATCTTCACCGCACAGTCCAAAGGGCCTGTGGCTCTGGAAAGCCCCCAACCTTTCCTGCTCTGGTGTGTTTCAAATTCCACCGTTAGCGTCAGGTGGGGAATGGCTGAGAGCCCCGGTTTGGGGAGGGCTTTGCAGCCTTCTGGAGAATCAGAGACCCCATCAGTCCTCCGTGGAACACCAGGACAGCACAGGGCATGAGGCTGGTGTAGACAACTGTAGGTGTGGAGAAGAGAGCTTCCAGAGGTCACGTGGGAGGGCCCACCTCGCCTCCAGGTGGCGAAACCAGCCCCGGTCGCTCCTGCGGCCAGGACCTGAGGACTTATCACGGGAGCCTGACGGGCAGGGGGGTCCCGGGTGGGAGGGGTAATCTCATACTTTCATTTGCTCCCCACCCCTACCCACTGAAAAAAAAGTAATTTTCATTAAACAACAACAAGAACATGGAACCGAGGGCTCCAGTGCTGGCTTAGGCCTTAGGGTCACCGAATCAAGGAGGCAAACTATGTAATCCATCCCAGAAATGGGGCATACGAGGGCCCTGGGTTGGAGGCAGGATTCCAGGCCCAGGAAACAGCCTGGCAGGAGGGGGCAGAGGTCCTAACGGGAGTAAGCAGGCAGGGCCACGGGTAGGTGACCCACTGCAGCCAGGAGGAAGAGGGAGGGTGGAGCCCTGGCCCAAAAGTGAAAGGATCTCAACACTAGATCAGGGAGAGTATTTGGTGGGGCAGGGAGGGGGCAGTACTGGGATGCTGAGCACAGAAATGAGGGTTCTGGAGACCTCGCAGGCGTAGCCAGTGTGCTGGACGCTGCCATGACCCCACCGCACAGAGGACGCAGCTGGCCAGGAGGCCGCCTCACCTTGGGTGGTGACTGCGGCGTACATGAGGGCCCCGGCGGCATTGGCCTTCACCTCCTCCACCTTGTCCTTCAGCAGGTGCACCAGGATGGGGATGACGTCATGCTGCCACACCTGGTTCTTGCCCTCCAGAGGGATGCTGGACCAGAGAGGGGAACAGCTGTGTGACCTCACTTGGCAAAGAGGAGGGGGGTGAGGGGCCTAAGAGCTCCCCAGGAGACCCCAGGACTTGTGTTGGGGCCACCCCAGGGGTCTGGGCTTGGCCAGGAGGTACCAGGGTACAAGCGCTGGTGTGAGGTTTGGGTCTCGCCCCCATGCTGGGGCGGCCTGGGAGCACAGCCTGGGGCCACGGAAGGCCCAAATGCAGAGGAGTGAGGGGTGACAGAGCCCTGCCCCAAAGTATCACGTGAAGAAGAAAGCAGGAGGGTTTCCGCAGCCCCAAAGTGGGGAGCAGCAGGACACAGGGACACCCACTATGACCCCATGCAGGTGCCAGAGCTGCCCGAGCTGGGCCGAGGCACTGAGGCACAGCTGCCAGGGAGACCGCCGGCAGAGCCGCCCGGGGGCAAGGGCGCTGCAGGTCACTTCTAACCCTGGCACCGTGTGAAGCTGGGAACACGAATGTGACGGACCCCTCACGGGCTCCCCTGGGGACTTGATCGAAAATGCAGAGTCTTAGGCCCCGCCGGCAGGGCTTTTGTGTGTTCACCCATTCCCAAAGGCCAGGGCTAACGGAGCGCCGTGGCGGGCGCTGGTCCAGACGCCGAGGCAGGAGCCTGACCGACCGTGGGGCTGCATGATTCTTTACACAGGCGACTGTCCCATGCCCTGTGGGGTGCCGACCAGCATCCCTGGCTTCCCCCAACTCCATGCCACGAGCACCCTTTTCCCTCAAGTTGGAACAGACAGAAATGTCTCCAGACGGTGCAGCTGTCTCCCCGGGAACCAACACTCCTCTGTCTCGAAGCCCTGCTCTCAAGCAGCAAGCAGAGCAAAGCCCAGTCCTCAAAGCTCCCCTTGGGGGTGACACACATAAAAGGAAGGCTGGCCTGGTGGAGCGGGGTCGGGTCCTCAGAGGCCTCACTGGAAGGAGACCTCTGAGCAGAGACCAGATGGTGATCAGTCGGGGCGGGGGGCTGTGGAATCTCCATGTTCACAAGCTCCCCGGGGTCTGGACCGGGGGCCACACTCGCAGAAATGCTGCCCCGGGTCTCTAGAAAGAATCTCAGCTGGAGGAACGGCCAGGGGAGGGGAGGCAAGAGGTGCCAGGATATAGGCAGGTGGCCATATCTAAGGCAGAGACTTGGGGGGACGAGGGACCGCCCGTCCTCAGGAAACGTCTGTGTCCAGGATCCCTCCCTGCTCTGCGGCGTTGAGCTCCCTCAGGCTGCAGGCCAGGATCTAGGCTGTGACCCCGTGTGACCCCGGACCGGACGCATGTGCCCCCGTGGAGGAGTGCCCCCTGTAGATGACGCCCCACTCCTACAGAGCACGCAGTAGCTGTGAGCATCACCACACTTGGCTTGCCTTCCTCACAGGGAGCAGGGACCCACCATCTCGTTTCGCCCAGGACTGGGGGCTGCCTGGGATACAAGACTGTGAGTGCTCAGCTCTGAGAACCATAAGACAGCGGCCCCCAGGGGACAAGGAGTCCTGGGGCAGGCTGGTCTGCTCCAGGGCCGGGGGCAGCTCAGCAGAAACCCCCAGGCTGGCCACTCCTGCCCTCCCTGCTCGGTCCGTGCGGGCCTGGCTCACCTGACTGCGATGAGCGTGCGGGCAGCCTTGCTACGAATGCCGTCGTCGGCGCTGAGGAGCGTCTGCTTCAGGAAGGGCACCACGCTGCTGCTCAGCGCCTCGGTGGCGTCCTCCACCAAGCAGCCTGCCAGGGTGTCCAGGAGGAGCCCTTGGATCTCTTCCTCCTCCCTCTGCAGCTTCCACACCAGGGAGGGGATCAGGCCGCTGTTGACGATGCCCTGGGCTCCTGTGGGACAGGAAAGGGCGCTGAGGGAGAGCCAGTCACCCCAGCCCATTCTGGGTGGCAGGTGGGGCGAGGCAGGGGCTGCACAGCTGCTGGGGAAGGGGAGGTCTGCAAATGTCCCTGGCTGCCAGGTCACCTGTAACTGGGCGGGGGGGGGGGGGCATCAGCCTTCAACAGGTGCTCAGGAGCCTGAGGAGCAGCCGCCACCCCACAGGGCCCAGGCATGGGGAGGACTCCCCTCTGTTCCCCACCACGCACAAGAAGGAAGGAGGGGGGCCAGCCGACCTCCTTCCCACCCACAACGGCTCTAAGCCACTAGAACCCCAGACCAATCTGGCCAGCCCTCGGAGAAAGGAAAAAGCTTGGAATCAAGTCTGAGGCTGAAACGAACAGGCCAGCATCTTCTATACAGAAAAAGAGCTGTGCCTCCCACTGGAGGTGACAGGAAATCCGTAGACTCTGGCCAAGGGGGTCTAAAAAACCTGCAGGAAGGGGTCTCCACGTGGCAGCATGGCGAGGGCACCAGGCCGGGAGAAGGTAGGGAGGTAAGTCTTCCCAAGAATGGGCTCCGCGTCCCTCCTTGCAGCTCCTCCTCCCTCCCAAACCAGCCCAGGTAGCACTCCTGAGGGGCCCAGCTCCCCCGTGTTCAGAACTGCGCCCAAAGCAGCCGGCTCTGGGAAGTGAGCAGGGCGACGCTGGGGAGGGCAGCACCCCATCCCTCCGCCTGGCCTCCCCAGGGCCCACACCACCCACCGAGAGGCCATATATAGCCTCCATGGAGGTGGCCAGAGCAACACCGCTTTCTTCTGCCTCCCCAGCTAAACCCTTTAATTTACTCTAGAGAAACAAATCAACAGGTTAATTAGCCTAAAGGTCTCTAAGTGCCAATTAGCACCAGGGATTTCCTCTTTGAAGACATCGCCCAGCCTTCCTCGCTCACTTCCTGAGGACACGAAAGGGCGGGCGCCCCAGGGTGAGGGGGCAGAGGGGCACAGATGCAGGCCCTGCGGCTCCTCATGCCCCTGGCCAACTTCTCATGGGGTGTCACTGTAGAGCAACCACTTCTGCCACATTTGTCCTCAGGGCACTTGCGACACAGGAAGGGCAGTGGCCCTTTGTTTTAAGAGTATGGCACTTTTTAAAATTTACTACATGCAGATTTCCAAAAATGCCTCACTTGGACTCCTAAATGTATCCAGCTGTGTGATCTTAGACAAGTTACTTAACCTCTCTGAGCCTGGTTCCCTCCATATAGAAACAGCCTAGCTGGCAGGGAGTTGTGCGATGCCAATGGGTAGTGAGGGGTGGGACCATGCTCTCTAGAAGAGACCATCACATAAGCCCACTGAAACCCAGCTACACGCAAGGACCTGTGGGGTGAGGGTGAGAGGCGAGGAGTAAGATACCAAGATGAAAGCTGCACCGCCCCTGCCCTGCGGGAACACAGCCCCTCTCTCCCCTTCAGTCTCACCCTCCCCATCAGGCCCTGGCCAGACCACACACCTGGCCTTCTGCTCTAGCCCCACTGGCTGCCTCCCCACCCTAGTCATGGGCCCAGCTCAGCCCCAGCCTCACGCAGACGGCCCCTGCCCAGCTCATGGCGCGCAGAGAGGACAGCTGGACTTCGCAAGGATTTTGCTGGCTGGAGAGATTTTGCATAGAGGGAGAAGATTCCTAGCTGGGGGGACACCTGAGCACAGGCCTGGGGATGAGAAATTTGTGCATGATCAAACTGGGGCTTGATGTGGCCTCACTTACACCTGGGTTTGGGCTTTCCAGGGAACCCCCCACCTCCCAAAGGTGTTGCGGGGCACAGGCTTGGCGAGGAAGGGCAGAAGAAGAATTTAAAGTCGAACTGCTCCCTGGGTGAGGAAACCAGAGCTCAGAGAGATCATTCAAGTGCCTGAGGGCACACCGCAGACCAGGGCAAAGCCAGGGCCCTGGGCTACTTGGGTTTTGTTTCTTAGGCATTTGTCTAGGGCTGCCACTCCTAGAAATGCTGAGCACCAGAACCCGGTTCATTCTGAGACAGAGGGAGAAGATTAAAAATAAAACGCGTGCCGGGTGTGCCTCTCTGCTCGTTCACTTTGCTTTTCAGCTAAAAGGAGAGTTGCAGGCCTGGCTATTTATAACTAACCCAGATCTACAATGGCTTGTTCAAGTTGGGGTTGGGGGGCTGCACAGACCCCAGGGAATCAAACCGGAGACGCCCACTCAGCCCCAGCACAGCCTGAGAATGGGTCAGCGGGGCTTAGGAGAGCAGGTCAAGCTGGGAGAAGAGCCAGACAGAATGGTGCTATGGCCAGCATCCAGAGATTAGCAAGAAGCCACCACCCCATCCCGGGGTAGTGGGGAGACCAATGGCAGTCCGCCAGGACCCGTCATGACAACACAGGTTCATACTCAAGCAGATGAGCAATTCCAGGATCCTAGGGATTCTGAACGTGCAGGAAGGGAGGCCCACGGGGGGCTGGGCCCCACGGGGCAGCGGGGCAAAGGTATGAGGCGTGAGTGTTCTCGGGGAAGGCTCTGGGTCTCGCATAGCAGGTGTGGTTTATGAGCCAGAAAGCGCCACCAGTCCCTCCAGAATTGAAGGGACATGATGCCCATGGCACGGAAGGCCCTTCGGTTGAGGTTTGGTCATTTGCTGGAGGATGGCCTGACACCACCTAGAGAGGCCACTCCTCGGCCATCTGTCCCCGCTGGATTGGTGAAGTACGAGCCTCAATCACCAGGGCCTTTCTCTCTCCATCACAGGGCCCCAGCTGCTGTCTCCTGGTCCTGTTTTCCTGGCTAATAAGGTCTGAGGATGGGGCGCCAGCCCCAGGGCATGCACACCTCATCAGGACTCACCTGTCCAGTTTAGAATCGTGTGGCCGCCATGCCCTGAACTGTTGGCACGCTGACCAACCCCCCCAATGCCCCGTGCCTGCCACTGCTCGTGGGGACACGTCCCTGTCCTTGACTTATGTGGCCTCTCCTAGCACATGATGTGGCTGACCCCATCTTACCTCTCAAGACACTCTCTTCCCAAGGAGCCAGGACCCTCTACTCGCTGGTTTCCCAGCACCTCTCCCACTGGTCGTCCATCTGCTTAGCAAGCACCGTCCTTCCTCCAGCACTTCCCATCATGTGGGCCTCCCCCTGGGCCCCCACCGCCCCCACTCTGCTCTCCACTCTGTCTTGGCTGCAGCTGCCACATGGCCCTCTCCACACGGCCCCCACGATTTGTTGCTCAACAATCCTACAACTCTGCTCTGAACTCGGCTTCATGGAGAAGCTCTGCTTGCTTTTTTTTTTTTTTTTTAAGATTTCATTTATTTATTTGACAGAGAGAAACACAGCCAGAGAGGGAACACAAGCAGGGGGAGTGAGAGAGGGAGAAGCAGGCTTCCCCCCCCCACCCCGAGCAGACAGCCCCATTCAAGACTCAATCCCCGGTCTCCGGGGTCATGACCTGAGCGGAAGGCAGACGCTTAAACACTGAGCCACCCAGGCGCCCCTCTGCTTTCTAATTTTCTGAGGGCTGACTAGTTAACATTTTGTTATTTGATTCTGTGTATTGGGACTACATACATTAATGGGACCATGCATACTGCAAACAAATATGAAATAAAAACTTGTCATCCTCCTTCTCAAATTTAAAAAGCTAATTGTAAAACTCTCTGGTGGTTCTTCGACGGACATCCCCAATCTCACAGAAGGGCCACTAGCCTGGGGCACCTGTCCCCACTGCAGCCCTGTATCCAGCACCTGCACCTGCCTGCTGGCTCCAACCCACTCCAGCTGGTCTTCCCCGGGTTCCTTGCAGGCATCATGGCTCCTTCACACCCAACACGTTCCCCTCCTTGGAACATGCTTCTCTCCTGCCCAGGCCACAGGCCGCGTCCATCCTCCTGTCTCCCAGTGCCCCGTTCTCCCCAGGGCCATGGTCGGTCTCCTCTGCGAGGCCTCACACAGTTGTCATGGTGGATTATTGCCCCACAGACAGGAAGGTCTACCAGGCAGGGGTCTAAATCCCAGAACTGTGCCCACACAGAGGAGGTCAACAGTAAATGATAGTTGTATGAAGAATTATGATCATTGGTGGCTCATGAGCCCTGGGGCTGCTTCATCACCCGGGAGCATGGTAGAGTGTCACCCTACACTGACCTCAAGGCTTGCTCCTGCAGACAGGGCCATTCTGACCCCAATCCTACAACAGAAACTGCCCTTGCCCAGCTCTAGTCATATGCACGGGCATTTCCCCTCAGAGTCACTCTCCAGGGACCATCTACCAACGTCCAGCTTGACAGAGAAGGAAACTGAGGCTCATCCTGGTGAAATAACCGCACCCCAGGGGTGCAGAGGCAACAGAGCTGGGTCTCTGCTTCCCTCCCACCCCCTCTCACCTCTAAGCCACACCAGTGCTTGTGCCCACCATCTTCCTGGTATCATAGCCACTGGCCTCTGAGTGGTCCTGTGGGAAGAGGCCGAGCCTGAGCCACCGCGGGGGTTGAAGGCATTCTCGGCCATCTCCCTTTGATTCTCACTGGGCCCTCCGGCGTGCACTGTGCCGGTCTACGTTTGCCTCAGGACGCCCGTCACCAGCATCTGACCTGTCCCTGACGGTTTACGTGACTCCTTCACAAGTGGGCATGCCACACCACAGGGAGGGGGTGTAGGGCAACAGTCTCCGTCTCACAGCAGAGGAAACATTCCCACAGAGGTTATGGGGTACTGTTGCAATGCACAGCGCTCGGCCTGCAGACCCAGACCCTGCCTTCTGACCACAAACCTGGACTGGGTGGCCACAGTCCGCCTCTCTCAATGGTCAATTCCAGAGCTTCTGCCCATGCGGGGTGATCCTTATAACGTGCCCACGAGGGTGTAAAGTGATGAAGACGGTGTTAACTGGGAGAATCTGCATTTTTACCAGGGATGCTCCAGAATGCACAAAGATTAGAGTTACAGTGACAGAAAGGATGGAGACATGAATGTCTTGGCTCTCTGGAGGAAGTCTTGAAGCATTGTGAGGGGCTCTCCTGGCTCTGAGGCCCGCAGATGGGCTCCCCCTGAAACTGAAAGCAGAACTCGGCAGACTGGCTCAGGTGCATTTGCGGAGCATCAGATGCCTTCTACCTTTTACCAGCTTCTTCAAGGCAGAGATAGGGGTCCTGGCCTTAACCGAGCTGGCTGCCTAACCCTCATCTGGGGGACAGATCCTGGGCCGTTCTCCCTCTCCTCCTTCTCTCTTTATTTATTTATTTTATTATTTATTTGACAGAGAGATCACAAGCAGGCAGAGAGGCAGGCAGAGAAAGAGGGAGAAGCAGGCTCCCTGCTGAACAGAGAGCCCGATGTGGGCCTCGATCCCAGGACCCTGAGATCATGACCTGAGACGAAGGCAGAGGCTTTAACCCCCTGAGCCCCCCAGGCGCCCCTCTCTCCGCCTTTTCAAGACAACCTCAGGACAATCTTGTCGCCAGGACTGCCGGGGGCCCTGAAGAGCCCCTGTACCCGCGGGAGTGCGCAGCAAGGATGACTAATGTCCCTCCCATCGCTGCACCAGCTTCACCGGTGCACACCTTACGGGTTGGCATGGCCTTTCACGCGTTCGAGCGGGTTGTCGCGACAAGTCAAGGAAGCCGGAGCCACTAGTCCCACTTTGCAAAACAGGCTCAGAGAGGTCAGTTGGTTGCCTAAGGTCGCGGAGCTCAGCAGGTGCTGAGCTGGGTTCGCATTCAAACCCAGTGAGAGGAGCGGGGGAGGGGGATGCTGGGGCCTGCTGCCACTCCTAGGCTCGATCTTGGCTCCGCGAGGAGCGGTGCAGCTGGGTCGGCTCCGCGGCTTGGGCGCAGCGGGTCCCAGAAACGCCTGTGCGGGCGGCGTCAGCCGGACTGCGGCGCGCGCGGAGCCGCGGCCCCGCCCCCACCCGTTGCCATTGGACCGCACGTGCATCCGTCCGCCGCTCCTGTCCAATGACAAGAGAGCCGGCGCTCGTGGAGGGGCGGTGGCGCCCAGCGCGTGGTCACGGGCGGGCGCGCGGCTCCCCCGCCCGCGGTTGGCCTGGCAACGCGCGGCCCTCGCGGCTCCGCCCCCTGCCGGCGGCAGCGCGGCGCGCGGCGGGCGGACCCGCGGGCGGGCGGCGGGCGGCGCGGGAGAGCGGGCGGAGGGAGCCGAGCCGGCCGGAGGGTGTGCGCCGCCCGCGGTCCGGTCACGTCCCCGCGCGGGTGCCGCCGCCCGCGTAGTGCGGAACCAGGGCGCCGCGGCCCGCGCTCGCCGCCCCGCCCCGCCCCGCCCGGAGCAGCTCGGCCGATGCGCGCTGCGGCGGCCCGGAGGTGAGTGAGCGGCCCCGCGGCCGGGGCGCGCGGCAGGACCTCGGGGTGCTGGGGAGCGGCCGGGGCGTCCACCCCACCCCCACCCGGGCCCCGCCCGAGCCTTTGTGCCAGGGATCCGCCTGGGCGGGAGCGCCAGGGAGCAGCGAGAGGGATGCCCGGCCGGGGTGTGGGCGACCGGGGCGGAGATGCCCGCAAGATGGGCAGGGGGCGGCCGCGGGCCCGGCAGGTGCTAGGAAGGGGCGCCACGCGGCGGAGGAGCCGGCGGTGGGGGGCGGCTGCGGCCCCGGGAGGTGGGCAGGGGCTGTCGGGGATGCCGCGCTCAGGGGGCCCGAAGCAGCCGCCGGTGCGGAGCTAGGGCCGGACGACCTGCAGCAGGGGCGCCGAGGCGGGGTCTCCCTCCCAGGGGAGCGGGGAGGAGGCGACCCCGGGAGGCTGGAGCGCCGGCGCGTGGCCTTGACTGAAACGGAGGCGAGGGCCCCGGAGGCCTGGGCCCGGGGCCGAGTGGCTCGCAGGTTTTCCGTCATCGGTCCTGTAGAGAACAGGTTCCTTGGAGGCATTTAGAGCGAGAGATGAGTATTGACCTGCTGCGACTGTTATGTTCCTGGCTCAATATTTTTTTTTCCCTTATAAGGCGGTGGGGTGTTAGGGGGGTGTTGGGGGAGGGGTGTCAGGGCCTTGGGGCTGGGGCTCCCTATCCTGCGGGAGATCCAAGGTGGCTCTGCCTGCAGGGCGGTGCTGAGCCTGTCTGGTGATGGTGGCTGCAGTCCGCCTCAGCCAAGAACTGGGGTTCTGTGTCTCAAGAGAGAAGAGGATGGGAAGGCAGTGCCTAGACCAGGGTTCTCTGGAGTCCCTGTCACAGGATGGAAGGACCTGCCTGGGAGGCGAGTCTGCCTGTTACCGGGAGGCAGCCCGGCCCCTGATGGGCTCCCTTCTGCCCAAGTGATCTCCCTGCCCTGGGGACTGAGTCCTGCTGCCTTGGGTTCTGTCTGCAGGAGGCTCCTTGGCCAAATTCAATTAAACAAATATTTACTGAGCATTTGCTCCCCCAGAGCCCGGCGCTGAAGTGGGAGTGGACAGGGCCTGCCCTCCGGGACTGACTCACCACCCCACAGGGGAGAAACAGCTCACTGAGCTAACCCAGCCTTGAGCGTGGACGCCGGGGCCTCTGGAGGGACCTCCGAGACGACCTGGGCCAGGGTTCAGTGGGCTTGAGGGCTGTGAGCACAGCTGTGGTGGGCACTGTGGACGGAGAGGGGAAAACGGGCCCACGCGCAGAGAGGGCACTCAGGTAGCCGGGTCCGGCAGGAGCATGGGGTGTGCTGCTTGGGAAAGCATAGGTGGTATGGAGGGAAGGGTGGGGGGACACCCCATTTCTTGTGAGCTGTGGCATGGAGGGAAAGGTGGCGGGACACCCCATTTCTTGTGAGCTGTGGCATGGAGGGAAGGGTGGTGGGACACCCCATTTCTTGTGAGCTGTGACCGTTCCGTGGAGGCCACAGTGCCTTCATCTGCAAAGGGGAGCAGCTCTGTGACCTGGGAGCTAGGGTAGGCCTGGGGAAGGGCTTGGAAGAGGAGCTCCTCGCAGCCTAGGACCCCCCTTCCAGGCACCTTGTCTCACGAGGAAGGCCAGGGTCCTGGCTTCACCAACAGACTGGCCCCCTTCCTAGCCAGGATGGAGAACGGTGTTTGGTGACTTTGCCCCTTCGGGGTGTGGCCCCCTTCCTAGCCAGGATGGAGAACGGTGTTTGGTGACTCTGCCCCTTTGGGTGTGGACGTCTGTGAACAGTAATCAAGGAGGCTGGGGAGTCTGCAGTTAGGGCCTGATCACATGGGATGCTCAGATGAGGTGGTGTGCCTTCCGTACTCCTCATGCTCGGGGACAAGACACTGGCATTTGGTTGAAAGCTCTCGTGTGCTCCTCTAACAGCTGATCTTCTGCGCCAGGAGGTGAGTAAGACATAGCTCCTCCCCCTCGGAAGGCCAGTGTCACTTTCTGCCCTAGATCTGCTCACTTGCTCCCTCCCAGGGATGTTTTCCCTCTCGCTCTGAAGGGGCTATTTGTCACTCCTCTGTGCAGCCTAGCACCCCAACCCCCAAAGCCCACGTTGCTGCGGTGAGAGCAGGGCCTGCCTTCCCTCGTGGGGGCACCGACTATGCCAAGAGGGGCGGAGCCGCTTCTCTCACGCCTGTCACCAGGGCACAGTCTAGGGGGCCTGCTATGGGACTCTAGATTTGGGACACGGAGTGAGTCCCTCTGTCCGCCCCTAACTTCTCAGCTCCCCTGTTTCCTGGAGTCTCCGGGATTGGTGCACATCTCATGAGCTTCTAGGGTGACTCCAGGAATTTCTGGGTCACCAGGCGGACTTGGCAAGGCTGTCCAGAGCCCCCTGTAGGAGGCCAGTGGGATGGAGGACTGCACAGTGGGAAGACCGGCCTGACATTCAGGTGTGGCCTTAGCAGCCTCAGCCTAGCATCACACGTGTACTCACATGTGATGGCAGCATGTGCCTTCCTTCCCTGGGCATGAGGACAAGGCAGCCCTGCACTGTCCCCTCGCTGGCCCTCAGAAGACCTAAAACGCCATGTGGCCCTAGGGTGTTCTTGCTCTGCTGACCATGGCCGGGCTAGCCGGAACTCTGGAAGAGGTAGATTAGCACACTGCTCTCCCACAGCCCCAGGAAGGAAACCTGGGGCAACTGAGCCTCCAGGCACAGGCCAGCAGGCACTGTGGTTGGCGGCAAAGACGGCAAAAGGAAATGAATAGAGACATCAGGGCAGATGCTAAGGACCAGCCGCAGAGTGGTGGCCTGACGCAGCTCAGGCAGACCGGGGGTTGACATGGGAAGGCCCCGACCTCCCCCTGGGGGAAGGAAGAGCCTCCAGTCGAGGCCTCCAGAGACGTGGGTCAGGCCCTGGCCCTGTCACGCCCAGCCCACCACCATCCTGCCTGAGCCTCTCTGTGTTCATTCATCAACAGAGCCGAGAGTTCCCCGCCCCGCCACTGCTCCAGCCCCTGCGCGGGTCCTCACTGTGCGCTCGTCCCCTTTGCACGTGCCCACACTGCCAGGGGAGACGTTTCACAGGAGTGAGCTGACCAAGAATAACCACAGGGACTGTCTGATGGCCCTGGGAGCACAGGGGAGAGGTCAGCCCTCCGTACAGAGCCCACGGAGGCCGAAATGGTTCGCTCGTTCATTTGTTCCTCTGGCTAATATTTACCAGAACCTGCGGGGGGCTAGGTGCTGTGCCAGGCTCGGGGGTGTGGCCAAGAGCAGGACCCACGTGCTGTCTGCTCCCCTGGCGCTCCCAGCAGACCCTGGGAGGCTGGCTCAGCACCTGTGTGCCCGACTGCTGGCTGAGGTGGGGGTCGGTGGGCCGCTGTGTGTGGGGGGTCGTTGCCGTGGAGAGCAATGGGGGAGCCGTGACTGACAACGGGGAGGAGCGTCGGGAGCGGGCCGGCAGGTGCAAAGGACTGAAGCCAGAAGGCCAGGCAGCCAGAGCCCCGCAGGATGGGGTGGTTTACGGAGTGGGTCAGAGGGGGCTCTGCGGGCCCTGGGGAGGTGCGAGCCCTGGGATGGTTTGGAGCAGAGGAGAGACTCAGACTACTTCCCCTGTTAAAAGACCTGCGTGGCTGATGGGTATAGGGGAGACTGGAGGGCCGTGAGGGGCTGTTACAGCGACGGAGGGGAGGAGGCTGCTGACCCCGGCAGGGGGAGCAGTAGGGGTCGCGAAGAGCGGTTGGTTGGGGGTTATTTTAAAGAGGGCCTGCTGATGGAGAGGGGGAGAGGCAAGGACAGCTCCGGAGGGACGGCCGAGGCACTGGGAGAGAAGGGAGACGTGGACTCCTTCTGGAGAGGCGTGAAGTTGTAGGTGGTTAGACCCTGGTGGACGTGGCCGTTACGTGGCAGTCAGAGGGGAGAGCGAGGCCAGGGGGAGAAACCGGGAGTCCCTGGCACCAGGTGTGTGGGACTGGCCAGGGTCGCTCAGGGATCAGGGGTGGGTGGGTCTAGAGGAGTTGGGTAAGGCCTCGAGGCCCTCCCCTCAGAGTATGAGCTGAAAAGGAGCTTCCAGGAGGGACAGATTGGGAAGAACGGGTGAGCGAGTAAGGTAGGAGCACAGCCATGATGGCAACATGGCGGGGGGCGGCGGGGGTAGCTCCAGAGGCAAATGTCGAGGTGTGCAGGGGGTGCCTGCGGACCAAGCAACATTGGTAGGTCCAGCTACATTACTTGTGGGTCCCTTGTTAAGTTTTTAAACCTTTCAAGACGGCAGAGCATTCAACCAACCCTGGGGCCTTGTTGGGCTGCCCACATGCTTGCCCGTAAGGCCTGCTTGTGGCGCCGGGAGGGCGGGCCATGGGCCCCCCCCACAAGCCGCACTTCGCCTGCATCCCTTGGGCATGTGGGCTGTGTCTGGCACCGGGGCCACTGGTGTCAGTGCCAGCCTGGAGCCTCGCCCCGGCCCCCGTGAGTGTCGCTTCCCCCCCTCTGGCCCTTGACGCCAGTGGCCTTGGGCAGGAGGCAGAGCCCCAAGGCTGAGGGCTGGGCAGTCTGCGGGCAGGACGCTGGTGAGCATGGCAGGTGCCTTCACACAACAATGGCTTCCTTGAGTTCATCTCTTTTTTTTTTTTTTTTTTTTTTTTTGAGTTCATCTCTTTTACAAAGGAACCTGCTCCATCACAGAGTTTTAAGTTATTTGCTTCTAAATTAAGGTATAACTCTCTTTTAGAGACATCCCTGGAGAATCCACCAAAACGTGCCAAGAAGCAAGCCTGTTAAGAACCACAGTGCAGGGAGAGGCCTTACAGTGCCTGCCCCGCATGCTTTCCAGCAGCCCCGAGCCAGGAAGCACACCCATCCCTGAGGGCTCGTCCAGGGCCGCTGGCCTCTCCCGCCCCCAGGCAATGGTTAGAGCAGACCTTTCCGGGAAGAGACCCTGCCCCCACTGACCCGCCCTCGGCAAGCCCTGGGATGGAGCATGCGGCCCACAGGCTTCTGGGCCCTCAGCAAGGCCCGTGCTCGCTGGGAGCGGTGGAGGTCAGGGTTGTGGTCCTGAAGCAGAGGACCGGGCTCCGTTGTGCACATTTCCGCCCAGAGCCCAGACGCAGGACTGCAGCGGGCTCTGATCTGGAGGACAGCGGGCAGTCCCTCCAGGAAGGCGCTGCATCCTACCTGTGAGTCTCACAGTTGAGGACACGGAGGCGCGGGGCAGCGATGTGGTGGCTTTCCCAAGGGGGTGATTGCATCTGTTTTCCCCCTTCGCGCTCATGGCACTAGGACCTACCACCCGTTTTATTCATTGTGTTTGTTTACCATCTCTCCCGAATGTGATGTAAGCTCTGTGAGGTCAAGGCCTTTGCTGTGTGCCGCTGACAGTGCAGCCTCCAGAGCGTGGCCCGGCCGCAGTGGGGTCCCAGCAAATCACTGTTGGCAGGGGAGATAGCGGCGAGCCGGCGGGTCCAACGGGAGCTGTGGTGCCACGACCGGTGGCCCCAGCGCTCACACTGAGGACCCCTGCTCTGGCTCGGCCCTCTGCCCCAGTGGCGTGTCTTCAGGCTTAGGTTTGATGGGCAAACGGAAAGCACCTACGGGTAGACACCCTGGCTGGGCGCCAGCGAGGCCCGACTGGGGCCACTCCCGAGCCAAGGCCGGTGGCGGCCCAGCTTCTCACACTGCCGTCAGGGGCACAGGGCCCTGCCCTGGAAACCTGCGCCACAGGCCGACACCCGGCCCCACGGGGAGGGGGTGTGCCTGGGTGAGGCCTTGATCAGACACCGGACTTTCAAAGGGTCAGGACTTGAGGCATGTCCACGGGAAGCTGTCCCAAGAGAGCAGAACAAGATCCTGCCGGTAGGAAAGGAACACAGTGATCCACGGTGACCATGTCATGGCTGATGGCCTTTCCCGGGAACCCCGTGTCCCCAGATTAGCCCAGCAGAGGAGCCGGGTACAGAAGTGCTGGATGGGAAGTCAGGAGCTGGGCTCTGGTCCTGGCTCTGGCTGTAATGTTGACGCTAGTGAATGCTCTGCACTCGCTGGGCCTCAGTGGCCTCACCTTTAGATTGGCCTTGGTCAGAGGTAGAGGGTTCTCATTTCTTGTAGCAGCTCTGGAATGGCTGCCCAAAGCACACAGCGTTGAGGAGAATCCAGAGGCTGCCTTATGGCTGGAGGAAGCTGGTCAGGGTCTGTCGTGAGTACTGGGGCGGATTTAGGCTTAGAGGTCCTCACCAGGGACTGGCTGACCCCACCCGCCTCGCCCTCCCGCTTGCCTGGAAGGTACAGCTCGGTCGTCATCTCTCTTTATGTGCCCCTCCCCGCAGACCCCGACTCTGACTCCCAGATTAGGCGAGAACTCTCTTCCTCTTCAGGGTTCCGCGGCCAGCACTCTGAGCCTACCAGGCCGCTCAGGTCACGTGGACCTCTGCCCGTGGCTGCTTCTCTCTGTATCCCAGATGAGTGAATGAGCGACTGAACGAGCCTCATGCTCATTCTCGAAGGCTGCCTGGAGTTAGGACCTCAGGTGACCACAGAAACGGCACGATAGCCACGAAGACAGTGCAGGCGCAGGGCTGCGGGACCATCCTGTGGGGCCCAGGGTCTGGTTGACCTCTGCCGTGGGGGCGGCTCACCAGGCTTCCCCAGTGCAGACACCGGAGATGGCTCCGACTGCCCGAGGGACTTCTGAAGACCCTCCTGACCAAGGGTTCGAGGACTTGACACCTACAGCCCTCCTCCTGGCTCTGGCATGCCCCGGCGACCTTAGCTAGTAGCGCCCCAGCGCCACGGCCCCTGGCCCACCCCTACCCGCCCTATCTCCTGTGACCCAGGCTGCCCAGCCGTATGCGGCCTCTCGCCTCCCGTGGCCCCGCGGAGTAACCACCAGGACCCCAGCCGGCTGGCCCACCGGCCGGCCCCCACCAGCACGTGTGAGGTGCAGTGGCCCTGTCTCCAAGCTGGGCTTTCCTCCAGCATGGTCACCCTCCCTCACCCACTCCGTTACCTCTGATATGCTGTGCAAACATATTTCTCGATAAAATGCTGGGAAGAAAAATAATTAGAGTGTTGCTTCCATTATCCAATTTTTGATTAATCAAACTCTCTTTGTCCTCGGCCAAAATCTATTCATTTCCCTTAAACACTGGGCCAGTGCCAGGCATCGATTTCCTCTGTGATAACGCCACTCACGCACTCACGCATATCCCCAGCCCTGCCCCTGCCATGGCAGGAAGGAGGGTACGGAAGCCCCGACGGGGCTGTCTGTGCCCCAGGGCCACCCGCCTCCTCCAGGAATCCCCACGCCATGCCCATCATCCCTGCCCCAGCCCCTCGAGCTCAGCTGGGCTCAGCCCCTCCGTGGCCTGGGTCTTGGGATGTGCTAGTCTTGGCTCGCCAGCTGTTCTAGAGCTCTCCTGGGGCGGGCGAGGAATGGAGGACCGGGGTTGGGGGAACGTGGAGAGCATGTCTGCTGCGGCTGCCGAGGCCCCGGGCAGAGGGTGAGCCGCCGCCCGGGCTCTGGCTTGTCGCTGGCACAGCGAGGCTGGGGCTGGGTAGGGAGGCCGAGGGTGAGGACCGGGGCCTGGGAGGCAGCCTCAGGGCAGAGTCGCGATGGGGGCAGACTTTCAGTGGTATGGTAGCGGCGGAAGCCCAGTCCTGATGGACGTGCCAGATGAAGGGATGTCCTGAGCCGAGGGCTTAGAAGCCGAGCAGTATCAGAGTCGGCCAGGCTAGATGGGACGCGGCCACACACCTGTGGTGTCCATCTGGGAGAAGGCCAGCGGCCTTTCTAGAAAACTCCCCAGAGGTCCCTCACCGTCCCCTCCTGGTGCTGAGCTGGCCCTTCCCTCATTCAGTACAAAGGGCTGAGGTGGACCTGTCACACCTGCTTCCTGTCAGGCACCTCTGAGCCTAGGGGACACATCAGGGACAGACCAGCAGCCCCTGCCTCGTGGGGGGTGGACACGGTAAGGGGGTTGTGCACCCACCATGTTAGAAAACACAGTGTCATGAGACATTTGGGGAGTCATAAATAGGATGGGCAGGGGGGCCTCTCCAGGAGGGGACCTCTGAGCTGTTTGGGGAAAGGCTGGGTTGGCCCTCTGCACAAACGGTATTCTGGAGGGGAGGGAACAGCCAGTGCAGAGACCCTGAGTTGAGAGTGTGGATGACACTTATGACATACGAGGAAGGCCAGTGAGGCAGGGAAGGAGAGTGCAGGGAGCACGGCACCCTGGGGCCCCAGACTCTGGCTCAGAACTGTGATGGCCAGCCTAGGAAGGTAGACACTGCCCTGTGATATGGCAGGTTTCCCCCACCCCGGCTGCTGGGGGAACAGAATGCAAGCGCCGGGAGCGAGGGAGGGTGCCTGAGAGGTCACTGTAACAGTCCCCACTGAGAGGCTGGGGCTGGGAGGTGGCTGAATTGCAGACACAGGGCTCCCCTGAGGCCAGCCAGGCCTAGCCCTGATCTGAAGCACTAGGTTCCGTCAGAAGGGGAGGGCGGTGGGCAGAGGGAAGGCGAGCATGCAGTGGGCCCCGCAGGTGTCCTCGGGTCTCCTTCCCCCCCGCACAGTGTCCCTGTCCCCCCCCCCCACGTCAGTGTTACCTGCTCACAGCTGCACCCCTTGCTGGAGAACCGCCCTGGGCCCAGGGGCCCTGCCCTATCGCTGGAGGAAGGACAGCCTTGATTTCATTCAGGCTCCAGAGTGCCGGGTATCAAGCCGTAGCAAAAGGGCCTCTGAAACCACAGCTCGGCCTTGTCCCCTCCCTGGCCCCATTCCTGCCTCTCTTTCCCCTGAATTTGCTCCCTCAACCAGTCATGGGCCCAGGAATCCTTGTCTCAGGCTCTGCTTCCTGAACAGGCTGCTGCCCACATCAGACTCCGAGGGGTGCGCCAGCATGGACGGGAGGGCAGGGCCCAGACTCGCAGCCTGCAGGCTCGCGCATGAGTTCAGCAGGCTAAGGAAGCCGGCGGCGGGGTAGGGCAAGGTGAAAGGGAAGGGATGGGGTGGTGCTCACATCAGCTCCCGTAAGCTGGCCCACGGGGCGAGGCCCTGGCGGCTGGGTGGCGGCAGCAGCGAGCCCGTCCACGCGGCTCCGACGTGTCTCACGTGAGCACTTGCTCCCATTTCTTCAGAGACATCATTGTGATGAACGAAATGCCGAATCATTCACAGACCTTGTAGAAAGCCCAAAGCGTGGTACTCAGAACCCCCCATCACCAACACTCACGGGAGGAATGGGTGTGCTCTGCGCACTGGGGCCCCCGCCGCCCCGGCTGGGTGTTGGTGTGTGGCCCGCACGGGGGTGCGCCAGCCTGCTTGTCGTCGTGACTGCGCCCCGGCCCACCGAGGAGCTGAAGGGACACGAATACAAGGGCGACTTCCGTGGAGACCCACCAAACACTCAGTAAAAGCCACGCTTGGGTTTCATGTGGGCCAGACCACGGTAAGATGGGGACAGAGCATGATAGTCAGGGTCTGGGGCCCGGTAAGATGGGGACAGAGAGCTGTGACAGTCAGGGTCCGGGGCCCGGTAAGATGGGGACAGAGCCGTGACAGTCAGGGTCCGGGGCCCGGTAAGATGGGGACAGAGCCGTGACAGTCAGGGTCCGGGGCCCGGTAAGATGGGGACAGAGCCATGACAGTCAGGGTCCGGGGCCCGGTAAGATGGGGACAGAGCCGTGACAGTCAGGGTCCG